>OX578153.1:98090852-98151260 GCA_951213105.1 Amaurobius ferox | reverse complement strand
ATTTATATATATATATATATATATATATATATATATATATATATATATATATATATATTTATATATATATATATATATATATATATATATATATATATATATATATTTATATATATATATATATATATATATATATATATATATATATATATATATTTATATATATATATATATATATATATATATATATATATATATATATATATATATATATATATATATATAATAGAAGTTTGAAAATCCAATGAACGAAAAGTACGAAGATGTAACACGATAAACCTAACTTTTTAAAAATACCCACAGAATAAAATATAATACAGCAAATCATCAATCAAATGGATAAAAAATACAAAACACAAGCTATCAAGTTACAGAAAATCAACCAAATTAAAAGGTATGAAAACAAAAAAAGAAAAACTTAAACTAAATTCAACTATCTAACTGGCTTACAAAACAAAAGTAAAAATCAACTAATCCTCAAGCAAATGGAAAAAAATAAATAAAATAAATGTCGAATCAACAAGTCAATGAAAAATATATAATACAAAGGTATGGATTCGAAATAAGTATAACAAACGAAATCAAGCACAAACGCCATACACGTGGACGAGGCTCTAAGCCTAAATCATGAATTGTTAACCTCTACAAAAATCTAATCATCTCCAAGTTTTTTGTAGTAGCAAACACAAAAATGTATGTTTCTGAAGAAATAGATAGATTATATCTATAAACTATTCCTACTTGGATTTTAAAAAAATGGCATAAACCTTATTTAAATGTTTTTTCTTTACCGCAAAAACCCAGGATCTTATGAATTTCCATTGAAAAGTTCTATTAAATTGATTATGTAGAGTTATAATCTCAGATTTATGTTCATTAAGTAAGGAATGTCCCTTTCCTCGTTTAAATCTTTTGAGCTTGATTGATTCACTATCATTTAAATGGGGTTTCAAAAAAAAGGTGATTAAAAATAGAATATTCATTATCTTCAAAATTATTTTTTACAACATTACCATTTAGATACATTTGATTTAATCCATATGGAAAAAGAGTACACTGTGATTTAATATAGTAGTTTTCAAAATAAATCCTATCTGCTGATTTTGTTTTTATATCTAAAATATGTATAGTAATATTTTCAAAACCGTGTTTGGCAAAGTGTTTATATTCAATTTTATTGGAAGTAGGAAGAAAATTATTATTTAGAATATATTTTTTGACATGATCTCTGTGTGCATTCATACGTAGATGAATGGGATTACTAGTTTGTCCTATATATGATAGATTGCATATGTTACAAGATAAACGGTAGATGCAATTGAAAATTTTGCAGAAAGGCAGATGACTTTCATGGTTTGTAATTTGAGTATGAGAAGCATATGGGCAGGTTTTGCAATTTTTATTCTTACATTTATTGAAATTATAATTTTCAGTAGGGTAATCACTATATTCAAAATTATCCATAGCACAAAGTTGGTAATGGGATATCGGTCTAAACAATTCCCAACATAAATTGAAAATACCGGGCAATATCTATCAAATTATATAATAATAATAAGTATAAGTATAATAAATATATATATATATATATATATATATTTATATATATATTTATATATATTTATATATATATATATATATATATATATATATATATATATATATATATTTATATATTTATATATATATTTATATATTTATATATATATACATATATATATATATATATTTATATTTATATACATTTATATATACAGGTATATATATATATATATATAGAAATCTAGTAAGACTTTTCACTCCACATACTTTTAAATATATCTTTCATCTATTTGCACGCGTAATTTAATTTTTAAATCCCCCCATTTTAAGACAGCCATTTAACTCAATGTAATGGATCCACTCATCGATATTTCCTCTCACCCCATTTAACCTCAAATCAACACACACTATAAACGACGTGAAAATGATGCAAGGCTTGGGGGATAAAACCCAACCGCATAACTCTGTCGGCATCACAGTCATCAATATACTCAATGTTCGACGTCACAATTTAAATCACCTATCAGATGTAATTTGATAAGTCATTTGAGGGGGATGAAATATGTTTATTGGAAATAGGGGGGAGGAGCAGCGAAAGTGATTTAAATGAAATGGGAATACTTTGCTTATACTGTTGCAGTGAGTTAATACCTTTTCACGTTTCAAGATCCTTACCAAAAATGAGTTGACGGGTTTGTTAGTCTTTATGTCCCTGAAAGTACATTTATTTTAATTTAGAAATTGTTACATATATATATGACAAATAAATAAATTTTGAGAAGTACAATGATGCAAAGAAGTATAAAGAAATATGTACAAACACGCTAAAAGTACAAAGAAAGATAAATAGTGCAAATATATGAAGAAATACGAATGATAAAAGAAATATAAAAGTTCAAGCAAGTATAAAATAAACATATATTTGTGATATTAACATAATTTTAAATAAACATTTGTTTTAACCATTTACATTTTTTGCTGCAGAGATGAATAAATATAAAATTTAAAGAAAAAATATTATAATATCACATAATAAATCTGCAATAAATATTTTGCCTGGATGCTTTAAATAGCACTTAGATTATGGCTGGAAAAAAATATAATTCGTTTTTCTGAAGGAAAATTATAAGAGAGTTCATATTATTTGGAATAAATTGTATCTTATGTATCCATTTTGTATATTCATGCAAGATGATTCTTTTTGTAGATATAAGTACAGTGTATTTAGAACAAATATGTTGAATCATATAATCATTTTCTCATATTATATAATATAGTATACAGGATGTTACAAAAAGATTGAAACCCGCTTTAATTCCTTACCTGTTGGAGATAAGGGGGCAATGTAAATTGCAAAAATGTTGAAAGTAAAGTAGGAAATAAGAATACGTTAATGAAATAGTCCCCCATTCATTTTCAAAAAGTTACACTTTTTAAATTTTTATACGACCCCCTTAGACAAATTGGATCAATCAGAAAATTTTTACTTTTAATGCAACAAAATCATTAAAAAACCCCGCATATCTGTATCTTTAAAATCAACTGAATTATGATAAAGGAAAAAAATCTGACTTATGCCACTTTTCCATACTCTGTAATATTATACAAGGAAATAAGACTACGTTAATGAAATAGTCCCCCCAATAATTTTCAAAAAGTTACACTTTTTAAATTTTTATACGACCCCCTTAGACAAATTGGGTCATTCAGAAAATTTTTACTTTTAATGCAACAAAATCATTAAAAAACCCCGCATATCTGTATCTTTAAAATCAACTGAATTATGATAAAGGAAAAAAATCTGACTTATGCCACTTTTCCATACTCTGTAATATTATACAAGGAAATAAGACTACGTTAATGAAATAGTCCCCCCAATAATTTTCAAAAAGTTACACTTTTTAAATTTTTATACGACCCCCTTAGACAAATTGGATCAATCAGAAAATTTTTACTTTTAATGCAACAAAATCATTAAAAAACCCCGCATATCTGTATCTTTAAAATCAACTGAATTATGATAAAGGAAAAAAATCTGACTTATGCCACTTTTCCATACTCTGTAATATTATACAAGGAAATAAGACTACGTTAATGAAATAGTCCCCCCAATAATTTTCAAAAAGTTACACTTTTTAAATTTTTATACGACCCCCTTATACAAATTGGATCAATCAGAAAATTTTTACTTTTAATGCAACAAAATCATTAAAAAACCCCGCATATCTGTATCTTTAAAATCAACTGAATTATGATAAAGGAAAAAAATCTGACTTATGCCACTTTTCCATACTCTGTAATATTATACAAGGAAATAAGACTACGTTAATGAAATAGTCCCCCCAATAATTTTCAAAAAGTTACACTTTTTAAATTTTTATACGACCCCCTTAGACAAATTGGATCAATCAGAAAATTTTTACTTTTAATGCAACAAAATCATTAAAAAACCCCGCATATCTGTATCTTTAAAATCAACTGAATTATGATAAAGGAAAAAAATCTGACTTATGCCACTTTTCCATACTCTGTAATATTATACAAGGAAATAAGACTACGTTAATGAAATAGTCCCCCCAATAATTTTCAAAAAGTTACACTTTTTAAATTTTTATACGACCCCCTTAGACAAATTGGATCAATCAGAAAATTTTTACTTTTAATGCAACAAAATCATTAAAAAACCCCGCATATCTGTATCTTTAAAATCAACTGAATTATGATAAAGGAAAAAAATCTGACTTATGCCACTTTTCCATACTCTGTAATATTATACAAGGAAATAAGACTACGTTAATGAAATAGTCCCCCCAATAATTTTCAAAAAGTTACACTTTTTAAATTTTTATACGACCCCCTTAGACAAATTGGGTCATTCAGAAAAGTTTTACTTTTAATGCAACAAGATCATTAAAAAAAACCCGCATATCTGTATCTTTAAAATCAACTGAATTATGATAAAGGAAAAAAATCTGACTTATGCCACTTTTCCATACTCTGTAATGTTATACAAGGAAATAAGACTACGTTAATGAAATAGTCCCCCCAATAATTTTCAAAAAGTTACACTTTTTAAATTTTTATACGACCCCCTTAGACAAATTGGGTCATTCAGAAAAGTTTTACTTTTAATGCAACAAGATCATTAAAAAAAACCCGCATATCTGTATCTTTAAAATCAACTGAATTATGATAAAGGAAAAAAATCTGACTTATGCCACTTTTCCATACTCTGTAATATTATACAAGGAAATAAGACTACGTTAATGAAATAGTGCCCCCAATAATTTTCAAAAAGTTACACTTTTTAAATTTTTATACGACCCCCTTAGACAAATTGGGTCATTCAGAAAAGTTTTACTTTTATAGCAACAAGATCATTAAAAAAAACCCGCATATCTGTATCTTTAAAATCAACTGAATTATGATAAAGGAAAAAATTCTGACTTATGCCACTTTTCCATACTCTGTAATATTATACAAGGAAATAAGACTACGTTAATGAAATAGTCCCCCCAATAATTTTCAAAAAGTTACACTTTTTAAATTTTTATACGACCCCCTTAGACAAATTGGGTCATTCAGAAAAGTTTTACTTTTAATGCAACAAGATCATTAAAAAAACCCCGCATATCTGTATCTTTAAAATCAACTGAATTATGATAAAGGAAAAAAATCTGACTTATGCCACTTTTCCATACTCTGTAATATTATACAAGGAAATAAGACTACGTTAATGAAATAGTCCCCCCAATAATTTTCAAAAAGTTACACTTTTTAAATTTTTATACGACCCCCTTAGACAAATTGGGTCATTCAGAAAAGTTTTACTTTTAATGCAACAAGATCATTAAAAAAAACCCGCATATCTGTATCTTTAAATTCAACTGAATTATGATAAAGGAGAAAAATCTGACTTATGCCACTTTTCCATACTCTGTGAAAGGCTGCTTCATCAGTGAATATAGGAATCATAAAAAAATTGACGATGGAAATTGTTTAGATCAAAAATACGTTAATATGTGTCAAAATTGTTTATCACAAATGCATCTAATAAAGCATTACATAGACATAGATCATATAAAGCAGTGGTACTCACTACGCGGTTGGGTATTATCATCCAGTCGCGCCTATGTATTAACATCCAGTTTTATATTTTTTATGATCTGTCACAAACTTACATTTCTAATTTCATATATATGGTCCTGATTCACAATGCTCAATTTTCAATTAAATATAACTCAATTAAATATAACAACTTTAAAGATACAGATATGTTAAGACCAGTTATAAAAGAGGTACATGTTTTTGTCTGTTTGTGGCCGATTTATTGTGTACACGATAGCGGCTACAAATATTAATGGAATTTTACAAAACATTATATCCGGCTTTGCTATAAAAAATCTAGAATTATGTAGAATTTTTTTAAATTAGAGCGAAAATTATATATTTTTTAACATGGCAGCATAGGACAAATTTTAACAAAATCATCCATAAAAGGGTTTATTTATGTCTCAATGATCGCAAGCCTTAATAATTTTAATCGCTGTTGTAAAAAATAGCCGTGATGCAATTTTTAACACTTTGCAACAAAGTTGAAAAGTGTTTATGACTTTGTTCATTCTGTCTGTCTGTCTGTCTGTCCGTTAGCACGATAACTGCCGTAAAAATGACTTAATCAAAATGAAATTTTAGTATGTTGTTCAGACGGTATGTAGAACCTATGGGAATATAAATGAATAATATTATCCAATTTGTTTTGGATTGAACCCGGGTCGAAAAAATGAAATGCATTGAGCCCTATGGGACCTAATTTTTCAAACATTTTTTAAGCGGATTTAAAATTCACAAATTGCTTCGAAACTTTTAGGTAATATTCAAACAGTTTCATAAAATATATAAAAAGAAATTCAGCGAAATATATTCAGCAGTTTTTTAAATAAAAATTAAAATAATAATAACACCTCTTATATGAAGCGATCACGTGACCATGATATGAAAAGATCACGTGACCCACTTCAAAATGACATATGGCATCCATCTTGTGTCAAAATCGTGATTTTTAAAGTTCTTTTTAATTTATATTAAGTGTTGTATCCGTCCATCAACCACTTTATTTTTGCTTAAATTCTGTGCATCTACATACTGAAGCAACGCAATTACACTATATTTGAGTTTAAATGCTCATCCAAATTTGATTATTTCTACAACGAAGCCTATTTTTCACCTATGTAAAATGTAAAAAACAAAGTATGTAGAATAAGTTGTATTTGAATTGCTGTATTTCTTTAACACAAAATAATTTAGTCCATGGAGTCTGCATGGCTGATATGAATGAAATATTAATTGATTTCATAAAGAGAAGGACGATTTTTTTCGATGAAGTTTCAAGCATAGAGTTTAATTTTTGTAGCTCCATGGTCTTAAACAAAATGTTTAAATAAAATAAATTATTATAATATTGTGATGAATGAAATGAATGGGAGAAAGTTATGAATGAAATCCTGTTTTTATAGAGAGATCCAGGCGTGTTATTTTTTCTATGACGTCATTTGAATTAATTTCAGTTGTTTTCGATGAAGTTTTCAAATATAATAAATTATCGTAGTATTATGATAATTCTAAAACTATTACTGAGGATTGTATAACATTTTAGAGATGTTTAAACCAGGCAATTTATATGTCAATGCCGTCATTTGAATGAAGTTCATTTTTTTCGATGAAGGTTTAAGTTTTCAAATATAATAAATTAATACAGTATTGTGATAAGTTTCAAAATATTACCGAGGAATGTATTGCATTTTAGACTTGTTTAAATAAAATTGCATTGAAGTTGGAAAGTGTTTCATAATCAATGCTTTAAGCATGATTGATCTTTCTTGTTTTGTTCTTGACATCATTAACACTCCCAGGGGGCAAGTTACCCCCCTTTCGGGGGTACAATGTCAAGAATTATATCAATCGAAAGATTTTTTTCAAGTTGTTTAAAGTGAAGGGTAACACGCTGTAATTGAATCTATGGTACCGACTTTTCAAAAATGTTCTTATAATATTTGAAAAATGGTTACTAAAATTGGATTCTGCTATGATAAATCAAATTGAGCCACTCACTAGCTAATGTTTGAGAAAGGATTCTATATGGTGATAGTGTCAAAAGCATAGTGAAATCATGCAGGATACATCATAATCATAGAACCCGACTATAGGTGCATTTTCAAATTCAGCATAGGATTCCTATTGAAGATAGCAGAATCCATTAGCTGCTACTATGTGGTCGTTAACATAAAATAGCCCAAACATCGAGCGGTATCAATGAAACTTTCAACATACCACAATTTCGTGAAACTCCATGAAGACATACCCAGTGTATCTTTCAGGCATACATCTGTGGGATTTTATTTGCAGTTAATGCCACCCACTGGTGACCGTCTGTCTGCGTTCGCGTTGATGTTTACAAAGTTTATTTCTATTGTCTGGTACTCTTTGTTTGAGGTCATAAATGCCTTACAGGCTGCAGTCAATCACAATGCGAAAACAAAACGCACTTTCGTGATCACAACTTCTACAAAGCGATATGGTTTACCATGGAAATTTAATTTAACTTTCAGAGATATTTAATTATGGCCAGAATAGCGATATTTTCTCAAATTGGTCAACTTAGATACATTGCACCAAATTTTTTGCAAAGCATGACTGACATACATACATAGAACATTGACATTTTTATATATGTTATTCTAGCCCCAGACCGAGGGATTCACCCGAAGTTTAAGAGCACTTTTATCCCGACCCTTATATATGTTATTGTAAACCCAGACCTGGGGGCTTACTAGAAAGTACAAAGCACTTTATTCCCAGGTCGGGGTATATGTGTCATTCTACGACCCAGATCGGGGGGGAGGGATGTCACTTGAAAAACAAACGCATAGCACCAAAATCCTCGGCCGGAAAAAATAGATGACCTTCAACACGAAACATGAAGAACAAGCCACCCGAGTCCACTGGGCGGAGAAAACAGCCGACTCCGCCATACCCCGCGCGAATCGCCCGCGATACCAAGGGGACAGCAGACCACCACTCTGCCGAACGAGGCCAACCGCCACCAGTACCAGAGAAGAACGCCGACGGGGACGATCAGAACACCCACCAGTAAGCCAGAGATCCACCCGCAAAGAAACCAGTCGGGCACCACCAGAACCCCCAGGTCATTTATTAATTTAAACCAAAAATATTACACCAAGTGAGTGGAGAACAATCATCCGCTACACTAGAGGGGAACCAATAGTAAACATAAAAAAATTAAAGGTAGCAATACAAAACAATTACTATTTCTATTTAGCGTATAGCTCTTATTGATATCCTTAATAGGAAATGAGTGTTTTCTTAATAAATGCTTGATTACAATGTTTTAATTATTATTCAGGTTACAGGAGATAACGCCAACGCAAAATTGATAACAAAAATGCGGATACTACATTTTCTTTTGATTTGAAAGCATGGTTAGTGCATTATTAAGATCAGTTTTATAAACACAAGTTTTCCTCATTTGTATATTTCTATTATAGACAGGCCACCGAATGCAATAATGTATACATGCAGAGAGTGCCGGATATACAATGGAGGTGTCACGCAAACTATGAATAGAGCGATCCCAAGAACGATAAGAGGTCACTAAAGGAAAAGAGAATCTTTTTCGTGATAGCGGCAGCATGATATCTAATATGTAAAAGGGAAATTTTGGTAAGACTTTTCTAAATGAAATTCCTCCTGAAATTATGCGATTGATTCAAATGAAGTGTATTTCTGACAATGAGATTGAGTCCAAGAATATTGCGATGCTAGCCATCTCCGTCCCCTGTTGCCTAGTAATCACTAAATGTGATACTTCTACACGTCATAAAAGTTCTGAATATTAGAAACCGTTTCAAATTGAAAAATGAAAATAACGGTCATTTTATAGTTCTATGTATCTCTGTGTGTGTGTCGCGTGTGGCGGAAAATTGAAGGATTTGACAGAGGTGAAATTTGTTACAGAGGTACTTTAGATCCGCCCGTAAACGATGTCAAACGGCGAGATTTTTGTCAAATTCAAATTAGGTTTTTATTTATTTTATGTTGAAGTATGATTTTGAGAGATTTGTACTCAAATCGTTTCCTGGACAATCGAAATGGTCATCGCAGAGTTTTTCATGGGAAAGATCGAAGAATGTTCTTTGAACAGAATCTGTAGAATGATTTCTACTGATATTTATTTATTTTTAAATACATCGAAACATGCATATTTTTGGTAATCTGACATCTATTTCGCGCATTTGAAATTAGTAGATTAGCGCAATTTCATGCTTTGGCAAAAATATGAGTGCATATCTTCGCATTCTATTCATTATATATTTTTAATTACTCTATTTTCTGATTTTCTGCGATTTTTCAAATAAAAGCGTAAAGGGGTGGGACAGCTCAGTAGTTAGCTCGCGGGGATTACACTCGGATGACCCAAGTTCGATTCTCCCTTCAGCCCAAACTGTTTCCGTGTTCACTCGGAGTTCGGACAGGTTAAATATATTGGTCCATAAGACTTTCCGAGAGGTTGGTGGTAGAGGAAGGAGTGTACGGTCCTTGTGATGCCGTTCCTATTGGGTTTTGATCTAAATTGGGTAGCACTTCCCGGCTGTCCAAACAGATACCTTACACCTTCAGGTTGATCGAGTAGTTTGGGCCGATGAAAAAGAAGACATAAAAGCATATGAATTGAGATTTATGATTCCGTCGGGGAAGGGCTTCACTCTTCGGGTCGTCGGTTGCTATGTACTGGGCGTTGCAACTGATGTCTCAGCCAGTTAGTTGTTATGGAAAACAGTTTCATATTTATCGCAAAAGCGTTGTTGGGTTTTTGTGAGTTCTGAGCTGACGATAAAGATAACATGGCAGTTTTAAAAAAAGCGAGCAGGGCGTTACTACTGCTTTTGAAATATTCAACGAATTAATGAATTCAATTAATACTCGCTTTAAATATTGAAAAAAGTCGGGTATATTTTCTAGTCCTTTAAAATAAATCAATTTTTCGTAAGTAAATGGTTTCACGTTTTTCTGTCAATATAAAACTTAGTCTTATGTATATCACTGCGTGTACTCCACTTAGAAAACCACTGTGCTATTGTAATAATAGAAAAAAAATGATATTTTATATTCACTAACTGAAAATATGCAATATTTTATTCCTTTGAGTTTCCGCTCCTTCTTAAGATCTATTTTAAATATTATGGTAAAAATCCAAAATTCATGGAAATCTTTGTATAAAGCCAACAGAAATGTCTTTCAGTATTGGAATGCAGAATAGTGAATTTCTATTTTTGGTTCTTTTCTTCCATATGATAAATACATGGTGCGTAGGCAGTCGAGGGATATCAGAACTTTAACAATCGGTAATTTTATAAGAGATATTTAGAGTATGCATCTCCATTCGACATTTTTATATATTCATATTCTAACCAATTTCAGTTGTATCACAATCATTAAACTCTTATCCTCGTTTGTTTATAGCACTTGGTTTCCAGTATTCACTGATTGTAATTCTTGTATCAAATTTCGTTCAAACCGTTTCATTTGTTTGTGAGATATCGTCTCCAGAATTACACAGACACAAACACACGCATATACATACACACATAATACTTACACACATACGCCCACACACATGCACACAGACATCGCATAAATAAATTTGGATTCATCTTCAGGGGTGCTTGAACCGTACTCTCTCGTCGAAAACTCGAATCAGAATTTTCGACCCCGTCACAATACTTTCCTTATACATTATACTTTGTATATAAGGAAAGTAAAAGTCGTCTGCTGTAATTATAAATTAAACTATCTCGAGAATGGCTGACTTTGCACCAATAGAGTTAAATAAGGAAATTTTGAGTAGTTCTCCTGTTACAAGTAAATAATGTTGGAATAAAAAGTTCCAAGATTTATAAATTTTCTAATCAAATTCCTAGATTTTAGATGTTTTCCATTACTTATAGGACATATTCCATCTGTATGCAAAGTTTCAAGTTTTTATCTTCTGCAGTTTGGGCTGTAGAATTCATTCATATTTTTGCCAGTCTGTCTCACTAAGCTGTATGATATAGATATTTAAATTATATGATTTAGCAAATGTAGTATCAACTCTGTAAACTCGGGTACCGTTATCAAGTTCTATTTGCGAGAAGTGAGACGTTCTGTAATAATTTAGTGCTTAGACGCTAAATTATTTATCAATTTTCATTACTTCAACTGATATTAATTAAATATCAAATATACAGGGTGTCCCAAAAAGATTGAAACGCGCTTTAATTCGTTACCTGTTGGAGCTAAGTTGGCAATGGAAATTGCAAAAATGTTGAAAGTAAGGTAGGAAATAAGACTACGTTAATAAGATAGTCCTCCCATTAATTTTCAAAAATTTACACTTTTTAAATTTTTATACGAACTCAGACAAATTTGGTCAATCAGAAAATTTTTATTTTTAATGCAACAAGATCATTAAAAAAACCGCATATCTGTGTCTTTAAAATCAACAGAATTATGATAAAGGAAAAAATTTGACTTATGCCACTTTTCCGTATCATGTGAAAGGCTGTTGTATCAATGAAAATAGGGATCATAAATAAATTGACGATGGAAATTGTTTAGATTAAAAATACGTTAATATGTGTCAAATTTTTTATCACAAATGCATCTAAATAAAGCATTACGCAGACAGATCACATATTAAGCAGTGGTACTCACTACGAGGTTGGGTATCCTATGTATTATCATCCAGTTTTATATTTTTTGTGATACGTCACAAATTTACATTTCTAATTTGATATATGGTCCCCATTCACAACGTTCAATTTTCAATTAAATAATCCGCTCAATTTTAGAGATACATATATGCGGTTTTTTTAATGATCTTATTGCATTAAAAATAAAAATTTTCTGATTGACCCAATTTGTCTAAGGGGGTCGTATAAAAATTTAAGAAAGTGTAACTTTTTGAAAATGAATAAGAGGACTATTTCATTAACGTAGTCTTATTTCCTACCTTACTTTCATCATTTTGCAATTTACATTGCCCACTTATCTGCAACAGGTAAAACATTAAAGCACGTTTCAATCTTTTTGGGACGCCCTGTATATTTCATGAGAAATAAAATATATATTTTTGTCCCTGTTGCCCCTTCCTCCTTATACTCCATGGTATGCATTTAGGGAAAGTAATATATGAGAAGATTTTAGATGTGAGACCAGAGATATGCTATAAATTTGGATATTCAAACGATAGTAAGGATCGAGTGGTGAAGAAAAGGCCTGAACCAATGGCACCGAAATCGACACTAAATAGGACAGTGGCCAATGAATGCAAATTATAACTGAAACGCAATTTGATGTTGGTGATGTTGGTGTGTGTGTGTGTGGGGGGGAGAGCAGGCTCCCAATTAGGAACCATCCACTGAACAGCATTTTTTTTAGGGAAAAAGCAACACCAATTAAGTTACGGGGATTAAGAAGGAAGACGTGTTTTTCCGAAGCCTGTCAGTTAAAAAAAATCTACCAAACTAAAAAACAGGGCTAGTAGAAAAGAAATTCGTGATGTGTGACTTAAAAAATACTGGAGATGCGAGAGTACTGGTGACTGTGCGATAAATAACGTTGAGAAAAGTCAACAGGTGTCTCATAAGTCAAGGGACCAAGTCAAGGGACCACGTCAAGGGACCAAGTCAAGGGACCACGTCAAGGGACCAAGTCAATGTCGTGTCGATGCACCAGTGGAGAGATGGTCCACATGTGTTACATGCAGTAGAGGTATGTGCTTCTGTTTTTATATACTCATGAGTCGAGTAAGCGACTAATTTTGGTATTTGGCAAGCTAGGCCATTCACCACTCTGACCTCAAACATTAACTCCGGTCTATAAATAAAAGACTTAGGTTTTACATTTTTAAAAATAATGAAATGATATTTCAAGTAATAAGGAAATGTTTATAAATAATAACGTGAGTTGTCAGTACAATTAAAATCAGTAACGCTGTCTAGAATTAATAAGACTTCGGTGTCACATTGTTACTTAACTGGATTGTGGTTTAACTCAACTTTTTCACACCAGAATCCATTTCTAAGTAGCTTGTGCTATCTGTTTTTCTCTTTTTAACACTTTACAACATAGTTGAAAGTGTTTATGACATTTTAACACTTTACAACATAGTTGAAAGTGTTTATGACTTTGTTCATTCTGTCTGTCTGTCCGTTAGCACGATAACTGCCGTAAAAATGGCTTTATCAAAATGAAATATTAGTATGTTTTTCAGACGGTCTGTGGGACCTATGGGAATATAGTACATGAATAATATCACCCAATTAGTTTTTTATTGAACCCGGGTTGAAAAAATGAAATACATTGAATGCTATGGGACCTAATGTTTAAAACATTTTTTAAGCAAATTTAAAATTCGCAAATTGCTTCGAAAATTTTAGGAAATATTCAAATTATCCCATAAAATATATAAAAAAAATTTCAGTAGAATATGTTAGACAGTTTTTTAAATAAAAGTATTAAATATAGGGAGAAAAACAAATTTAATTAAATTTTGACTCTCGTTACATCCTCCAGAAAGAAAAAAGATATATATTATATAATAAATATATTTCCAAAAGTTTAATTATTTTATATATGAAAAAGGTTTCGCATTTTAAAATAAATATGGTAGATAACAATTTTTCAAATTTTTAAATAAAATAAATTATTATAGTATTGTGATGAATGAAACAATTGGAAAAATGTTTACGAATGAAATGCTGCTTTTATATAGAGGTGATTTATATTTCGATGACGTTATTTGAATAAAGTTCATTTGCTTTTGATGAAGTTTTCAAATATACTAAATTATTGTAGTGTTATGATAATTTTTAAAATATAACCGAGGAATGTATCGAATTTTAGAGATGTTTAAACCAGGCAATTTATATTTCAATGCCGTCATTTGAATGAAGTTCATTTTCTTCGATGAAGTTTTCAAATATAATAAATTAATGTAGTATTGCGATAATTTTCAAAATGTTACTGAGGAATGTATCGTATTTTAGAGATGTTTATATAAAATTGCATTGAAGTTGGAAAGTGTTTCATAATCAATGCTTTATGCATGATTGATCTTTCTTATTATTCTTTTTTTTCTCCTTTCAAATTTTGCAAAAAAAAAAATAAATATATACATAAATAAATAAATAAATAAAAAAATCGAAAATTGTGTACCGTTGGTTCAAATAACCACAATTATAGCATGTTACCCTTCATTTTAAAGGGCTTGAAAAATCTTTCGATTGATATCAAGTTTGGTAATGTACCCCTCGGAGGGCTAATGATGTTACTAATACAAAAATTGTGTCCCAGTAATTTTTTACTTTAAATTAATAATAACTGATAAGTCACGTGATCATTGAGTCATAAATAACCTCATTTATGCATGTTTATGCCAAATTTTGTTCTAAGCTGCCTTGTTAAGAAAATGTAATATTTCGAGTCAATTTCGCAGTTTTTATTCGAATTTCAAAAAATTCTACCCAGTTCTAGATTTCTTGATAACAAAGCAGGATATAAAGTTAAAAAAAATCCATTAATAATTATGGTATCTATCGTATACACAAGAAATTGACCATAGGCAGATATCAGTCTAAAAATAGTCAAAAATTATTCAGGAATTCTTAAAACATATATTGGTATCAACGAATGTTTGCGTGAAAACAATAATTTCTCCATACTATATTTAATAGTATGAGACAGTAAAAATAATGGAATAATATTGTGAGTAAAATGGTAATGTTTGTAAATAATAACGTGAGTTGTCAACAAAAATAAAGAAATGATTTAATAAAACAAAAATAAAGAAATGATTTAAAATAAAGAAATGATTTTAAATATTAATGGTTTATAATTAATCTTTAATGACCAGACTAATTATATTCTCCTTTGCAGTAACGGTGCACATTTACCTCTCACCGAAGAAGTAATTTGAGGATTTGTGCGTTCAAAACACAGCCTTATAAATTAGCTTGTTCAATAAAATATTAAAAAAATAATAAAGCCTCTTCAAGGAGCTGGTAATGAAATAAATCATCACCACACTAGAAGCAACCAAGATCAATCTCTCCTACCAACATACCTTAGTTCGGTATGTGTATGGATCTAGAGCGCTCATGTTCTCCGTGTTACAGAATGAGTCTGCCACACGAAATGAAACCGCCTACGGGAATTACTAATTTGGACACGCAAGAATTGCATGATAGTGAGTGCTCTTCTACATGTATGTAAATTCGCTTTCGTCTGCATGTGTTCACAATTCATTCATCATACTGTGCGTGAATGCGATCTCTAAGCTTGAATGTTAATGCTGCTTTGTAAAAAATTTCTCGAGATTCTTTTTCTGAATGGTTTGGAAAAGTCAGTTGATACTTTCCCTACATACGCAGTGTAATTATGTACTGTGATGGGGTCGAAAATTAGAAATCGAGTTTTCGACGGAAGAGCACGTTTTAAGCATATCTTAACTTGAATCCAACGTTTTTGAGGTGATGTGTGTGTGTCTGTGTGTGTGCACTTGTGTGTGTTTGTGTGTGTATGTGTGTGTGCATGTTTGTGTATGTGTGTGCTTGTATTTGCGTGTTTGAGTGCGTGTGTTGGCGTATGGTGGGAAGTGGGGACATTCATATATTTACACACCTTCCAAGTGGGGACGCACCGGCAAGTGGGGACGTCCTCGCTTTGGATTTTTGCAGAAATGTGCTATTTAATGACAGATAATATTCTGAAAAAAGTTTGGTTGACTTTTGGCATAGGTCCCCAGTTAGGTGGTATATGTATATAGTCTGTGTATAACTGTGTATAGCTCGCGAATATCTGTGTGTGTCTTGCAAAAAAACACGTCCGCGGTTTATCAGAATTGCAGCATATTGTGTGTATGCGGAACTGGTTTTCAGAGGGAAGGCGTTAACTGCCCTCTAGCTAAATCTGCGAAACACCCGTGTTGGTCTTTGAGGGAAACCGAGGACAACTCATAGAACTATCAAATTGAGGTATTAGCTTCTTGGGATCCCCTAGAACCACTAGAGCCCCCCCCCCCCCCCCCAAAGAGATATGCATACATTTTTTTAGTAGACACAATCCCCTCCGCAAATTGTTGTAATTTTGATTTGGAAATATATTTCTAACTCGCTAGAAGAGGAAAATATTGCACTTCTGAAACTAATGTATTTTTTTTTCTTTTGAGGTTCCATTTATGGTTTAGGAGCCAATGTTATAAGAAACATATTCTAGCCAGACTGTTTTTTATTATTTCCCATATGTCAAGAAATATTCCCGTCCAGGAAGCTAAAAGTGTTTAGAAATTAAGTATATACAACCATCTTCACAGCATATTTTTGGATAGAATTTATACAAATACAGTGTGATTCAGTTTTTGAATAATGGTGTGTAATTGTAAAATACAGTCTTTCTCTCTGTATGTATATTCTGTATCTGTGTAAGCATTTGCCTGGTAATAAATGGAGCACAGGTTCGGAATTCAAAACACGGATAAACTCAAACCGCGAAGCGCAATTTTTTTTTAATTAAATTAAAACTTATATTTCAAATACTTTTTTTTATTTTCTTTTAATCCTTAGACTCTTGACACTGCATTTTCCCTTCAGTGAGTTAGAAAAACATCTCTCCTGAGATGGTTCAACAGTTTATTTGTTGCTGCTAATGCGAGTTTTAAAAAGGCTTCAAAAAATCGGGAAAATGGATGTACTTTATTTTAAATGTAAGCAGTCTGAGAGCAAAAATTTTGTTCTGACTTTAATATATACACCTTTAAACTTGCTTATACACTTTTAAACCACGGACCATGCATATACACCTTTAAAACGCGGACCATGCGAATACACCTTTAAAACGTGGACGATGCATATACACCATTAAAACGTGGGCCATGCGTATACACTTTTAAAACGCGGACAATGCATATACACCGTTAAAACGCGGACTATGCGTATACACCTTTAAAACGCGGACGATGCATATACACCGTTAAAACGCGGACGATGCATATACACCTTTAAAACGCGGACGATGCATATACACCGTTAAAACGCGGACCATGCATATACACTTTTAAAACGCGGACCATACGTTTACACCTTTTAAATGTGAATTATTTTTCAAAAAATGATAAAAAAAAAATATCTTAAGTGGGGCGCATATTATCATCTTGTGTTTTTGTATTATTTAGTTAATTTTCCAAAATAAATATTCAGAACCTGAATGCTTTCTACTTGGTTCGTTTCCTTAAAAATTAATAGGTCTCTGAGTGATGTTCATTGATTGAAAAATGCTCACCAAACTTTATTCGATTTATCCAATTTGTTCGAAAGATATGGCACTACATTAAAAAATATATAGATGAATATATGTTTCAATATCTCGAGAGCAGATCGGGATAATTTCTAAATAAAGATGTCCATTCATTTCGGATTTAAGCTGTTTGTTTATAAAGCATTCACTCATTTGATAATAGGGAATTTATATTTTTTTTCCGAATTGTTCCATTTTTGACCAAAAACATAAACTATCTCAAGAACAGTGCGTATAAACCTCATGTAAATGATGACATTCGTGTTAAAAAGCTGACATTATAAATACATAAATATTTCTCTAACATTTTTAAGTTTACTTATGTTTCCGAATTTGAAAAGCATGATAAAGAAATAAGATCTATTCTTTGATCCGCTTATCCCAACAGGTAATAGGCTTCTAACATTTACCGATTTAAATAATCGTACCAAATTTTTTTCTGTATTATCAACTTATTCGATACTATTGTACCCACAAAGATATAGACAGATGGTTAAAATTGGTTAATTCGTATTCAGGGATGCTCCAAAACGCGTATAACATATAACCATCAAAATAAATAAAATAATTTCATTTTTGTCTCATCAAAATTGTTTTTACATATAGTCGTATACTATGTGCTGAAAGGAAAAAAAAATAGTCATCTGGGATTAATTGATTTTAATGAAAGAAAGGGTAGATATGGACATATTAATAAGGGAAAAATTACTTAATAAGAGAATATTCACCACGTTCATGCTCCATACTAATAAAACCACAGAAACCCTATGGGTACAGTCTTTTAATGCCATCTGAGTTGAGCCCCTTTCCACAATTTTGCATATCCGTTTAATTCGAAAAGTATCTATGTTTTAACAATGGAAGCCAAAATATAGAACATTAAACGCGGACGATGCATATACAAAAACGCGGACTATGCGTATACACCTTTAAAACGCGGACGATGCATATACACCGTTAAAATGCGGACTATGCATATACTCTTTTAATACGTGGACCATAAGTTTACACCTTTTAAATGTGCATTATTTTTCAAAAAAAGATTAAAAAAAATATCTTAAGTGGGGCACATATTATAATCTTGTGTTTTTATATTATTTAGTTGATTTTCTAAAATAAATATTCAGAACTTGATTGCTTTCTACTTGGTTCCTTTCCTCCGAAAATTAATAGGTTTCTGAGTGATGTTCATTGATTGAAAAATGCTCACCAAACTTTATTCGATTTATCCAATTTGTTCGAAAGATATGGCACTACATTAAAAAATATATAGATGAATATATGTTTCAATATCTCGAGAGCAGATCGGGATAATTTCTAAATAAAGATGTCCATTCATTTCGGATTTAAGCTGTTTGTTTATAAAGCATTCACTCATTTGATAATAGGGAATTTATATTTTTTTTCCGAATTGTTCCATTTTTGACCAAAAACATAAACTATCTCAAGAACAGTGCGTATAAACCTCATGTAAATGATGACATTCGTGTTAAAAAGCTGACATTATAAATACATAAATATTTCTCTAACATTTTTAAGTTTACTTATGTTTCCGAATTTGAAAAGCATGATAAAGAAATAAGATCTATTCTTTGATCCGTTTATCACAACAGGTAATAGGCTTCTAACATTTACCGATTTAAATAATCGTACCAAATTTTTTTCTGTATTATCAACTTATTCGATACTATTGTACCCACAAAGGAATGGACAAATGGTTAAAATTGGTTAATTCGTATTCAGGGATGCTCCAAAACGCGTATAACCTATAACCATCAAAATAAATAAAAGAATTTGATTTTTGACTCATCAAAATTGTTTTTACATATAGTCGTATACTATGTGCTGAAAGGAAAAAAAATAGTCATACGGGATTAATTGATTTTAGTGAAGTAAAGGGTAGATATGGACATACTAATAAGGGAAAAATTACTTAATAAGAGAATATTCACCACGTTCATGCTCAATACTAATAAAACCACAGAAACCCAATGGGCACAGTCTTTTAATGCCATCTGAGTTGAGCCCCTTTCCACAATTTTGCATATCCGTTTAATTCGAAAAGTATCTATGTCTTAACAATGGAAGCCAAAATATAGAACATTAAACGCGGACGATGCATATACAAAAACGCGGACGATGCATATACACCGTTAAAACGCGGACGATGCATATACACCGTTAAAACGCGGACCATGCATATATACTTTTAAAACGCGGACCATACGTTTGTATCTTTTAAATGTGAATTATTTTTCAAAAAAAGATAAAAAAAAATATCTTGAGTGGGGCGCATATTATCATCTTGTGTTTTTATATTATTTAGTTAATTTTCTAAAATAAATATTCAGAACTTGAATGCTTTCTACTTGGTTCCTTTCCTCCGAAAATTAATAGGTCTCTGAGTGATGTTCATTGATTGAAAAATGCTCACCAAACTTTATTCGATTTATCCAATTTGTTCGAAAGATATGGCACTACATTAAAAAATATATAGATGAATATATGTTTCAATATCTCGAGAGCAGATCGGGATAATTTCTAAATAAAGATGTCCATTCATTTCGGATTTAAGCTGTTTGTTTATAAAGCATTCACTCATTTAATAATAGGGAATTTATATTTTTTTCCCGAATTGTTCCATTTTTGACCAAAAACATAAACTATATCAAGAACAGTGCGTATAAACCTCATGTAAATGATGACATTCGTGTTAAAAAGCTGACATTATAAATACATAAATATTTCTCTAACATTTTTAAGTTTACTTATGTTTCCGAATTTGAAAAGCATGATAAAGAAATAAGATCTATTCTTTGATCCGTTTATCCCAACAGGTAATAGGCTTCTAACATTTACCGATTTAAATAATCGTACCAAATTGTTTTCTGTATTATCAACTTATTCGATACTATTGTACCCACAAAGAAATAGACAGATGGTTAAAATTGGTTAATTCGTATTCAGGGATGCTCCAAAACGCGTATAACCTATAACCATCAAAATAAATAAAATAATTTCATTTTTGTCTCATCAAAATTGTTTTTACATATAGTCGTATACAATCAGTATCCAGTATACAGTTATCCAATTTGTTCGAAAGATATGGCACTACATTAAAAAATATATAGATGAATATATGTTTCAATATCTCGAGAGCAGATCGGGATAATTTCTAAATAAAGATGTCCATTCATTTCGGATTTAAGCTGTTTGTTTATAAAGCATTCACTCATTTAATAATAGGGAATTTATATTTTTTTTCCGAATTGTTCCATTTTTGACCAAAAACATAAACTATATCAAGAACAGTGCGTATAAACCTCATGTAAATGATGACATTCGTGTTAAAAAGCTGACATTATAAATACATAAATATTTCTCTAACATTTTTAAGTTTACTTATGTTTCCGAATTTGAAAAGCATGATAAAGAAATAAGATCTATTCTTTGATCCGTTTATCCCAACAGGTAATAGGCTTCTAACATTTACCGATTTAAATAATCGTACCAAATTGTTTTCTGTATTATCAACTTATTCGATACTATTGTACCCACAAAGAAATAGACAGATGGTTAAAATTGGTTAATTCGTATTCAGGGATGCTCCAAAACGCGTATAACCTATAACCATCAAAATAAATAAAATAATTTCATTTTTGTCTCATCAAAATTGTTTTTACATATAGTCGTATACTATGTGCTGAAAGGAAAAAAAAAATAGTCATCTGGGATTAATTGATTTTAATGAAAGAAAGGGTAGATATGGACATATTAATAAGGGAAAAATTACTTAATAAGAGAATATTCACCACGTTCATGCTCCATACTAATAAAACCACAGAAACCCAATGGGCATAGTCTTTTAATGCCATCTGAGTTGAGCCCCTTTCCACAATTTTGCATATCCATTTAATTCAAAAAGTATCTATGTTTTAACAATGGAAGCCAAAATATGGAACACTAAACGCAAAATACATATGTTGTAATATGCGGAAAAAATACAAATATTGCTAAATTCCCCTGTATAGATTTTTAAAGACACCATATGTACAAATTTGTTATGGCAATTCTGTCCACACAATAGAACAAAATATAGAAATACGTATATAGAGCAAATAGCTGAGGTTTGAGAAGTTAGTCGGTATTAGAACTGCCTATTGCACGATAATTTATATGAGTACTCTACCAACTAACCAAAAAACTACTTTCTGACAAGTGAATAAGATAAAACTGCATACATTTGACACAAGCACATTCTCCTGATGGTTTAGAGTGCTTGTCTCGAGATCAACAGGCTAGGGTTCTAAATCTTTATAGTCGGTACAAGACTTCATACAGACTCATGTTCGGTATTGTCGACTCCTCTGGTATATTAAATGAATATAAGTGCAAGTATGTGATAATTTTTAAAAAATTAATTCATTTGTTAAGGCCAAGAAGTATTTTCATCGAATTAGTAGGAATATATTCTGAAGTGCTCGTTATGCGGTCAGGATAGCATAGGCAGAGGCATATAGGAAAAATATTTTTAAAAAGACTGAGTCACATGTACGTGACCTCAATTTTTGCATAATATATCCAAATAAAACATGCTTTTCTGGAAAAGTTTGTTTCCTACTGTAAACATATAGGATATATATATATAATCATTGTATATTAGTGGAGAAAATTTTAGTCTCAAGTTCCAAACAAATATATCGATTGACTGGAGTAGCACAATGTACCCCAAGTTAATTTCCAGTTAAAATTGAGACAGGAATGTTCTAATCTCAATTCATTTTTGGTTCGAAGTACTTAAAAAGCATCGACTTATTTTATAATACCGAAAGTATTTAAAAAACATCCATTTATTTTGTAATACTGAGCATTTAATTATATGATCTTCTCATTTTAGAACAAAAAACGTGCAATCTTTTAAAAACGGAACATCTTTACATCCTAAATGATATTCACTTGTAAATGAATAATTTTATATAAAATGACTAATTGCAAAAAGCTTTCAATACAATTATTTTTATAATGTTATTTTAATTATCGAAACAAAACATGTTTGAAAGATTGAGAATACCCCTTGTCTAATCTCTCTGAATGTCAACAGTCTAAATGCATCCATATCTGTTATAGATTATATTTTTATTCAATTTATGAAAATTATAGTTAAATAGAAATATTTGATCTTATTTACCTCATACTGGAACAAAAGATTTCACGAAAATTTTGTGAAACTAGGGTAAAATAACTTTTTCTTCCTATTTTTTTATATAAAAAGTAAAAGAAAAGTGCAAAATCATAAAAGATACAAATTATTGTGTAAAATTAGTTGATCAGTAAAATAAATAGGCCACTACTGATTAAAACTAGGGCCACTACAAATAGGCCACTACTGATTGAGGCCACTACTGATTGTTTACTGATTAAAATAACAGTACGAAACTTCGTTTGGAGAACATAATTTGTTCGAGAGATATCGTGTCTACAGGGAGACATCGTTTAAAAATGATTGATTTGTATTCAGGAAGACTCAAAATGTTTAAATTCATCCAAATCGAAGAGTCGAATTATTTACCAGTACGTTATGTATAGTAGGATAAGTGAAAACAAAGAAAATCTTGATAGATTCTGTGGAGAATCACTACCTTGAATTTTCATACATAAGCGAGAATT
Organism: Amaurobius ferox; assembly: GCA_951213105.1. Taxonomy (NCBI): domain Eukaryota; kingdom Metazoa; phylum Arthropoda; class Arachnida; order Araneae; family Amaurobiidae; genus Amaurobius; species Amaurobius ferox. Next base: position 98,127,638 of record OX578153.1, on the reverse strand, counting down.
ACGTCTCTATACAAGAAATGCTGTGTAGCCTCGATTGTACAAGTAAAACTATTTGAATGAATGCTAAATATCATTTTCATTTAAGTGTCCAAATTCAGTTTACCTATTTGACTCTAAAAATGCGCTCAATATTAATGATCAGAATTTTTTCAAAGAAGCTTTAATAGTTAGAAATGTAAAAATTTTGGGAGTTTGTTTCTTGCTAAGCCAGCGAGGTGTTTTAAGTACAAAGGGAGATAGAGTGTTCAAATTTTTGTATTGTGAACAATGAACTTAGTTTGAGGGTGATGGCCCTTTCTTCTATCCCGATTCATATGGTGCTTTAAATGTGTGAAAGTTTAATTATTTTTTTCGAGCAATGTTAATTTTTATTTCTATCCTTCATTGCGCCTTAAATTGAAAGGAAAACGGTATCATTTAAATAAATCTGTTTCCCGAAATCTGGTATTAATTCTCGGTGCTTTAATTTAGGTATTTTCTTGAATCGAAGAATAAAGCAATTTACAAAAGTTATAATTTCCTGAAGGATTACCTTTTTTATAATTATTTAATTACCTAATTCAAGTTGAATCTTAGTTGTTAGAGGAAATACTATTAAAATTATGTTTATATTTTCTTATTACTAAAGCACTGTATTTTTGTTGACGTTCCGGTTTTAGAACTAGAGAAAGTACAGTGCTTTGTTTAAAAACAATTTTCAGTTTTTTAAACTAATAATAAAAATTTCAATTTCGGCGCCACTGTGAGACGTCGCCAGAGGACGTCGCCTCGCCGTTTTATTCCTTGTCACGGCCCTGACTATTAACGCAGAAGTAGACTGAAACATCTAACTTTGAAATCAGTATAAAGCTATAAATTTCCATATTTGTTTTTTGTCTGGGTGTGTGAGTGGGGGAGAGTTACATACAATAGCATTTTACAGAAAGGTTCAGAAGTTCTGAGGACAGTTTGTTGCCGTAGATTTCATGTATAAGAATTTTTTCATGTAATCTAAAATATTCCATGTGTGGGAAACTTTGAGTATTACAAAAGCAAAATTTGAAAATAAGAGTATTATTTTATTATTTATTCATGGATCTACGAGAAAAATTCTGACATACAAAATAATTAATTAATAATTTTATTTTGTTTCATTTCCACTTATTAGAAATACCCATAGTTCATATATTTTTATCTCATGTAGTAAAATAAATTGTCTTGTCTCATGTGCGTGTCGTCTGTAACCGAAAATCGAAGTTTCGGACAACGGCGAAACTTTGTGCGGTACTAAAGTTCTCTGAATAATACGGTTTGACGAGATTTTTTTAATTCAAATTAGCTTAACATTAGGGGGCTGGACAACCCAGTGGTTAAAACATCACTTAGAGGATCCACGTTCGATTCCTGACTCTGACCAAACTGTTCCCGTGTTCAGAGTACATATTTGTATAAGTGCTTTGTACAGTCGCGCATAAGTAACATTCAAAAATACCGCCGTTTTAAATGTCAGCAATAATCAACGGATATCCATAAAAATTCTTCTTTCAGATCCTTGTGGAAGAATTCTATGGTATGTTTAAAAGAGTGTTAATCATTTTTTAAGATATTCACAGGAGAAAATGGAATATATTTCAAAAATGGCGTCACCGCATCAAAATAAAAAAATGACCTGATCGCATCAAAATAAAAAAAATAATAATTAATAAAAAAAACTGGATTATTCTATGTAACACGTGAATATTAACTTTATGCTTATTTTTATGTAAAAAAAGAATGTATTAGACGATTTTTGGAATGCTAGAATTATCTGCTTTTAAGCTGTTATATTATCGGACACTTTTATCGGACACTGCTGTTATATTATCGGACGTTATGAATTGAGTAACCCTTTTTATTGTAAAAATTTCCCAATATGTTTATTTCATAACAATTAAATAAATTCTTTATCCTTTTGAAGGAATTTGATTTTTCTTAATATTTCGACGTTTATGAATTTAAAAAATATAACTTTGTATCGCTGAACGCATATGACATTTTACTAATTTACTCGAATTTTACCGATCAACAAAATAGGAGAGGGGGGAGGGGGAATAAACCAATTTTGTCTGCGTATGCAGGCAAGTTGAAAAATCGATCGAATTTAATTTTGAATTGCTGAAATTTCTCTGAGCAAGAAACTGTCGGACACCAAAACTTGAAAAAAAAAAAAAAAAAAAAGAATGCGAAATTCTTACGATCTATAGCTTCAAGATGAATAGAAAGTATGGCTGAGCGGAATAGTAGCCTTTAAACGCGCTATTTTTACCATCATCCTTCATATTTACCGTATAGTTGTTTATGGACAGTATATAGTAGGATAAAGTAGAACAACAGTACTTCGTCACAATATCAGCAGTTTGGCTCGGAAAAGTCCCCCCCCCCCCACACTTCCATTCCCAAGGTTGGGTCAGCTGCAGCGTATATTCAAAACTAAGGTGCCTTATTTAAATACAGGAGTCTTATAACGAAGCTATTGCATATAGATTAATTTTGAAGGAATTAATTAACAAAATATGTTACAATGAATATTTAACCAATAAATAAATTTACAAGCTAAAACTAACGGGTAAGAGTTTCGCGTAATATTTTAATTTTGATACACAACTTTAATTCCGATTACACATCCGTTTTCGGAAACCCTTTAAAATTTGAGGCAGTTGTATAAACGATGAAAACCCTTAGTACAACGTGTGAAGTTCAGTAGGGCGCTGGTGGGGGTCAAAGGATAGAATTGCCACCTCCGCGCCAGGTCATGTATCAAAACACATTCTATATATCTAAGGCGTTAGACGTCTAAAAAAAATATAAAACGGATATATTAGACGAAATATCTACGGATAGAATATCTAAGGAGTTTGGCCGGTCATTTCGTTAATCGCTAGTTTTTCAAATTGAATCGCCGACGTGGGAATTTACGACGTGGGAATACCTTAGAGCAGGAATAAGAAGTATGTCTTCGTAACTCTCCTCTAAGGGGAATACCTGGCCTGGGAAGAATGAATGCTCCACCCCAGGCACGGGAACTATGAAAACCCTTTATGATAACGGAGTGTGTCACCTATCTTGAGTGTTCATGCTCAGAGGGTTATGATTTCACCCTGGGGGCCGTACGAAGCCGACAAAGGGCCGTAGTTCACTCACCACTCTTTGGTTGTAAATATTGCTGGACTTTGCGCGGCTTTCAGCGATCGATAGGTATCCTTACAATTCTTTCTCCCAGATACTTCTGCAAACATTCTATTGTAAGTCTTAAAAGAGTTGATCATCTTTTAAGATGTTTACAGAAAAAAAAAATTGACTAAACGACAAATGTGGCGTCCACTTTAGCCGGTTCACATCAAAACTAAAAATATCAATTATTCCTATATTTAGCTCGTGAAAATGTACTTTATGCATAATTTTATGCAAAAAAAAATAAATGTGTCGATTTTTAGAATGCTAGAACTGTCTATTTTGTAGGAATTCTACACTTATAGACATTTAGAAAAATAGTTAATGTGACGGGATCCTTCAAAAGCAAAATTCGGCAACTATTAATTCATTTCTGCAGTGCATATGCTTCACAAAATATGATAGTTTGAACTGCCCTGTTAAAAATTCGTTAAAAATCCATTTAAAAATTTAAAAAAAAAATCGTTTAAAAACAATCACAGTTAAAAAAATTTTATGAAAATATTAATTTGTAAAACTAATATATTGATTATGACTAAAACTCGAATTCTATGAAATTTCATATTTGTATATGCAATTGCATATATGAACACTTATAGAGCATGTAAATGCATAAAAGGCCTTTAAATGCATATTTTAAGTACTTTATTTCCTTTTAGCTTGCATTTTTTTTTATTTTAACTATATTTTTATCTTCTTTAACACTTTACAACAAAGCTGAAAAGTGTTTATGACTTTGTTCATTCTGTCTGTCTGTCTGTCCGTGAGCACGATAACTGCCGAAAAAATTAATTTATCAAAATGAAATTTTAATATGTTGTTCAGACAGTCTATAGGACCTATGGGAATATAAATGAATAATGTCATCCAATTAGTTTTGGATATAACCGGGTTGAAATAATGAAATACATTGAACCTTATGAGGCCTAAATTTTCAAGCATTTTTTAAGCAGATTTAAAATTCACAAATTGCTTCGAAAGTTTTATGAAATATTCAAATTGTCCCATAAAATAAATAATAAAAATTTCAGTAAAATATATTCAATAGTTTTTTAAATAAAAATTTGAATAATGATTACACCTTTTATATGAAGCGATCACGTAACCATTATATGAAGAGATCACATGACCCACTTCAAAATAAACTATGGCATTCACCTTGTGCCAAAATTGTGATTTTTAATGTTCTTTGTAACTCATATTTAGTGTTTAATCCGTCCTAAAACCGCTTTATTGTTGCTTAAATTCAGTGCATCTACATCCTGAAACATTGCAATTACAATATATTTGAGTTTAAATGATCATCCAACTTTGACTATTTCTACAACGAAGCCGACTTTTCACTAATGGAAAATGTAAACACCAAAATGTGTAAAATGAGTTGTATAAGAATTGTTGCATTTCTTTAACGCAGAATTATTTAGCTCATGGAGTCTGCAATATAGCTGATATGAATGAAATATTCATTGATTTTAGAGAGTAGGACGATTTTTTCGATGAAGTTTAAAACATAGAGTCTAATTACTTGTACCTCCATGGTCTTAAGTTTGAAATAAAATAAATTATTATAGTATTGTGATGAATGAAATGAATGGAAAAACGTTTATGAATGAAATGCTGATTTTATAGAGAGAGCCATGTGTGTTATATTTCGATGGCGTCATTTGAATACATTTTATTTGTTTTTGATGAAGTTTTCAAATGTAATAAATTATTGTAGTATTATAATAATTTTAAAAATATTATATAGAAATGTATCGCATTTTATAGATGTTTAAACCAGACAATTTATATTTCAATCCCGTCATTTGAATGAAGTTCATTTTTTTCGATGAAGTTTTAAGTTTTCAAATTAATGTAGTATTGTGATAATTTTTAAAATATTACCGAGGAATGTATCGAATTTTAGAGATGTTTAAATAAAATTGCATTGAAGTTGGAAAGTGTTTCATAATCAATGCCTTAAGCATGATTCATCTTTCTTTTTAAATAGCTAGATAAGTTAACATCGGACGAAGCTAAACATATTTCTCATTCAACACCGAAATTCCGTGAGCTACTAAGGCCATGCAATTATCATAAGAAATGATGAAATCTTTTCAGGGTAAAATATCAAGAGACATGTCTGGTAAAAGAGATGGAAAGTCACGTTATACGAATATCTGAAGTTTTGCATACGTCGTTTTCAAAGAGCTGTTCTGTAAAATTTTCTGTATAAGCATTGTGAGTAAAAATGCCTAAAATTAAATCTAGTAAATCAATACGAATAAAATCATGTATTTATAATCATAGAAAAATCTGAATACAGATGGTGTTTTTATATTATGTAATATGCGAGAAAAAATTATTCAGAAAAATATCAGAGCAACATGTAAAAACTGCTATTCACATTTCAGAGAGAAAAAAAAAAAAAGAAGAGTAAACACGCAGTTATAACTAAGCCGTTTTCAGCATGGAATACCCAAGAACTAAATATCACTTTCAGTTCAAAAGATGACAAGTACTGTCCAATAATATCAGTTGGTATTAAAAGAACATTTTTAGCATTAAAATGTTTTTAGATGATAAACGACAAAGTCTACGTGTCAAGAACTTAGAAAAGCACATTAGTTGGTTACAGCAATAAAATTTACTCACTATATGAAAATTTTGACTATATTTGAACAATGATATAAAAACTTTTGATTTGCAATAATAGTTTGCTTGAGTTTGGTTGAAATTCCGCGTTTTTAAATGCTTTCAGATGCATTAATGATATTCGAACAAAATATATAAATACATGTATTTTATGTTATAAGTAATTAATTATTAAATTTTAGGTGCATATCTGCATGCATATTTTGACAAATTTTAATGCATATATTAGTTATGATATTAATGTAGTATCAAATGAGACATATCGTGCGTCTGCAGTTACGTAGGAAACGTCATAAGCATTCATTGATAATGATTACGTTAGTTCTCCATATATATTGCATTATATTCTTCACAGAGTATTGGTGTATTAAATCCGACACTGTAAACAACCACATTTGATCTTCGACCTCCCTTCCCTGTTCGAGATCCTGACGACACCTATATACCAATCTTGACACTTTTTAAAAAATAAAAAAATTGTTGATTTTCATAAATTTCATTGTAATGTCGGCAAAAAAAATCAATATTTTCCCTCAAAAGGCTCTCTCTCTCCCAAGAATGCCTTATCAGCAAGCACTATTGAGAGGAAAATTATACACTCTTATTAAACATCGTGTTTTTGCAATAAATTAATTTTTAGCATTTGGCAACAGAAGTTTGAATCCTTTAATTTCTATTCTTAAATTATTACAAGATATTTTGAGCTATCTATCTATCTATATATATTAATTGTCAAGTGTCCGTCTGTTCGTCTGTCTGTCACGTTTTTTTAGGCACTCCCCGGATAAATAGAGACTTGTAATTTGGTGCACAGGTCGATCGTTCGATAAAACCCCCTGGAAAAATCGAATTTTTCGAAAATGTTCCGTCGAGGGTATGCTCCACACCAAAACGTTCGAAAAGTGAAATGATAGGAAAGTATACTTTGCGATGAGATAGAGATTTCAAATTTAGAGTATGTAAACCATTCTAAAGGAAGAAAGTGTACAATTTTAGATTTCAATATTTGCTACTTTAGTGGGTGTCGCGCACCAAAATGTTCGATTTTCCGAACAAATGAGAAACGCTTGCTTTAAATTTGATAGAGGCTTGAAATTTGGTATACGGGTTAATCATTTGATGAAAACACTCAAGACAACATTGTTTTTCAAAAATGTTCGTTTAAAGAGGTTGCTCCAAAAACGAAATGATGAAAATTCATGTTTGGAGATGCAATAGAGACTACAAATTTGGTGTGCGAGTAGATAGTTCGAAAGGAAAAGCACGTACAATTTCAGTTTTCCGATATTTTCTACTTTATGGTGGTACCGCAAACCCAAATATTCGATTTTCCGAAATAAATGAGAAACGCCTCCTTTCAAAATGTAATAGAGGTTTGATATTTGGTATTTGGGACAATCATCTGATAAAAAACACAATAGAGTTTTTGAAATCTGTTCATGTAAGAGGGTGCTCCACACAAGCAGAGATGTGTATATATACCCAAGTTAGGGATTAAATAATGCTCAAAATTAATGATAAAAATCACATCAATGCAAAGTTAAAATATTTTATTTTTGTATTTATATTTTTTTATAAATCTTACAACCATATTACTGAAAATTCTTACTTAAAGGTTTTTTCCATCGCATGTAAATTTATTATCATAGGCGAATCAAGAACGTTGAAGCACAACGTTGAAGCACATCTATTGACCTAATGAGTTTACGAGTCGCATTTCATGACCAATAAAATATAGCTTACAACCCTACAAGAGCTATTTATAATTTTATAATTCGAGAATAGATCCGATTCAGAACTGTAATCCCCATTTGATCGTCTACACCCCCACACACTATTTTTGGGATCCTATGCACCGAAATTAAGTGTATGTCGGATATCCTATGCCTATGATAGGATGTTTGCATATGAAAAAAAACGCTGCAGTAAGAATTTTTAGGAATCTGGTTGTAAGTATCACAAAAGAAATCAGTTTTCTTTTAAATACCAAAAGAAAATTTTTCATCTTTGCCCTGATGCAAGTTTAGGCATTAATGTTTGGCATTATTCAATCCACGACTTGGGTATATATACCACTCTGTTTATTTTATTTGTAGATATTTACCTTTTTGATATCAGGTTTGTTGGTTCTTTAGCACTGGTGAAGGAGATCCCGCGTATTCTCGAAACAGTTGTCAGCCACAATTTTATTTTTTTTTACTTGAATATCTTAGATTTTTTTCCCTAATCCTTTGCACAATGTGTTTTCGTTTTTTTATTGGTATAAGGAAGAACTGAAAATAAAAATTCAAAAAGTTAAAAGTTAAAAAAGAAAAGCGAAATATTTTTTAAGGAAAGTTAAAAATAAAATTTTAAAATTATTTCCTAATTTGTTATTAAAACCATTTCATTACTCAACCGTTTATATTTGTAAAGCAGAATTTCCTATACTCCTTTGTAAGGAACTCACACATTATTGAAAAATTAACTTGTGTGGAACTCGCTCGTTGTTGCAAAATTTTACTTCATATGTACGTAAATCGCAAGAAATGGCACAAAATTTCAGTTGCACGGAAGCCAGCCATTACCGTATTTAAGAGTGGTCACACCACTCATTTTCCCAGGCCGATCTCGTGCCAATTTACCTCTGTACTACTCTATGTCACTGGAAACCAATATTAAAAAATCTGTGTAGATTATGGGTGGGACAACGGTAATCTAAAAGGACGAGTCTCTCAAAAAGACAGGTGTATAATATATACTGTCCCAAACATCCATTTCTTTCAAGACTAGCTCTTTGCCCATTACAAATGCTATTATTTTACGAATCTTGTTTGAAGTCTATCCTCTAAGTAAACCGCACAATAGATGAAAAGTAGCACCCTTTGACCCGCAAACAGTTACCTTACACCTTTCTGGTAGGTCGGACGGTCTGGGTTTCAACAACAACCCTTTGACCCGCAGGATGTCGGTAAGAAAGAGGAGGGGACTCATCGGAACAGGAAAGAAAAGGCCTCAAGAAAAATGATTTTTATTTTAGATTCGTCATACATAATAATCTTGATTCATCTAATATATTTCAGAATGTTTTTCAAATCAGGCGTTTCTTCTTTCAAATAAATAAATAAAACAAAAAGAATAAAAAATAATGTGTTTAACAAATGACTTTCTCTACAGATTAACACATCTGAATTTTGTTGGAAAAATAACACAATCTAGTGCTTGTTTACTATGAGAGCCCACTAAAATTAATAGACTTATTGCAGTTACTAATTATAAAAATATGTATAAGAAATTTCATGTAAATTGATTTAATATTTCGTTAGATATCGTGCACTCGTGGAAAAGCAAAAATACCTAATATCTCGAGAACGGCTCTTGATAACTACTGAAAAATAGTGTCCCATAATTATTAGTTAACTGTATTTAAAAATCATTTTGTCATAAGATAATAATTAAAATATTTATTGTTTGGGGGTTTTCTCCATTGTGGATCAAAAACGCGTAATATCCCAAGAACAGCTTACATTTTCGGTCCAGAAGTTGTGTTATGGACTTCTAAATACAGAATTATATGTAAAATGGTAACTTCCCCCAAAATATAAAAATATAATTATGTTTAAATATCCTTCGAAACTTATTAATTCGTTAATTTCTTTGATCCTATAAATTTTTGATCTTGTATTCAGTTTTTTCCATTATCTTAAATATAATGAGCCAATTTTTAAAAGTTTTTTTTTTGTGTTGAATTTATTTCTTGTTTTCAATAAGTAATTTAGTTTTGACAGGTTCTAACATTATTTTTATTATTTTATTACATTAGGTAATTCATTTCATTGATTCTGTAATATGTTCATTACATAGGTATATAGACCTTATCTTTAAAACTATTTTACGAAGGAGACCCTATAGATTTTCATTTAATTTTTAATAAATTTTTATGTAACTTATATATTATGTGTTTTAATATTTTGAAGTCCGCAAATACGGAGTCCCGGTTTTGAAAATTACAAATGTCGAGATACCTGATTATAATTTTGTCCCGAAATTAATTGCCCAACCCATTTCTATGCGTTTAGTGAAAGTTTCATTTATGCGCATATGGACATACCGGATATTAAAAATAAAGCCAACTAGTAAATTTAATTCTTCCAAAGATGTAACATAGGGAATTGTATGCTAATTTATTCCTTCGTAATATTAAGAGAAATATCCTGCTTATTTAGAAATCACTTACTTTTAAAGTTGTGAGAATTGCAAGTAGTTATTTGCCATCGTGAAAATATAAATGAATAAAATGGCCACCTCTAATCGTAAGGTAATGTTTCGTCAACCTTCATTTTACATTAGCATTCAAATATCCTTAACCTTAACATTTGTTCTTGATTTATTATTTTTTAAATATCCATTGTATTTTGTACACAAGTACTTCAGGACCCGAAAAGTTGTATGAGAATTAATATCAATAAGTTGTACATATGAATTTATTGAAAATGTAAATATTAAAATAAATTACATTTTAGAGCAGATTAGAGGTTTATGGATGACAAATTGGGCAGTTATGTATCAAAATTAACATATCAAGTGAAAACTAAAGTGCAATGCTGATTTAGGGTAATATAACTTTTTGAATTTTATGGAATTCTATATACAGAGAAGAAAGGATTTTTCCAGCCCCCTGAGGGTGTTAATACCCTCCCAGATTCCCAAGTTACAATGTTTCGTCTGCGAATTTTTTACTAAATCCTTAAAAGGAGGGTGTATGAGAGTACTATAAAGTATCCTAGAAGTGAGATAAAAAACAAATTTAAAAATATTACAATTGTTTCAAGTAGATTGACATTCATTCGTGTCCAGTGCAAAAATGCAAATAGTCCAATTTTAGGAGTGGCCATTTAAATAAGGCTGGCTTGGGGAAGTTATGTGCTTAGTCTCCATCCCATCTTTGCTGAAATACAAAAGGCCAGTACCGGAGCACTTCACCATCAAGTCTGAACAACCTCAAGAAATCACTGTAAGCAAATACAATAAATTTATCAACACCTACCTTTGTGGTTGTAGATTATCTTTGAATACTACCGGCTATATGTTGGTTTGTAAAGAATATGTATAACTAATTGTTGGTACATATAGCTTAAACTGCTGCTACAGCTCAAACAGCTATTTATTGCAAGAAATAACGCATAAAATGAAATGTATCTATCTATCTATCTATCTATATATATATATATAAATATATATATATAAATTCAATTTGCTGCTAAAAATTATTATAATCGTTTTGCAATTTGGCAGCTTAGTACATTTTAAAGTGACACCAAGTCGCAGAAAATATATTGGGATCCGTTTACTGTATATGAGGTTGATTTTATTCCTTTAATCATGAACAGAAATGTATAAAACAAACTCTTAATTATTATATTTAAACATATTATTTAGTCTTTAATTTAAGATTTTATGGATTTTTGTGGAGCATTTAAATGAAATAGCTGACTCTATTTCTAGTGCATGACTGTCCTGTGTAAGCACATACAGAGATTTAAAGAAGAATCACGAGATGTTGACAATCTACTGGTGGAAGCAGACCTAAATGCATAAATTTATGCTTAGGAAAGGTTAAAAAAATAATTTGGCTGATATCCATAAAGGCAATAGGGTACAATAATCTCCCCAACCTCATAAAAATAATAGGGCTGGTCTCTATGAAAAATTTTATTAATAAAATAAATATCTTGATCAATTGGTCATTAAATAGATCAAATTTGCATTAGGCGATATTTTGTGGTGCATTTGTTTCAGATTCTATTCGTGTCACTTAACATGTACTTGCTTCTAGTAATATTTTCCAGTACTGAGAATATTGGTGTTTAAGTTGGATAATCAAATGTTTTGTTTGTTGCGAACTCTGCTTACGCTGATATTGGTGATTCTAAAATCTCACATTCTTCCGAAGTAGTGTAATTTTCGAAGACTTTGATGAAACATGAAGTAATTTATTAAAATAAAAATTGTTTCAAATCGCTTCTGAAAAGAAACTGATGTTATATATTATCGTTAATATTAGCATTAAACAAATTAAAGGTGCCAACCAATTTTTTAGAGGCAAAAAACAGCCTCCTTTCGTCAAAGAAAAGACTGAGAAGTTATACCAGCAAAATAATTGCTAAATGAAAATTAGAAAAAATGAAATGAAAGAAACTAAGAATAATATAAATAAACAGAAGAAAGATTAGCTTGGTCATGACCAAGACTACAAATTTAAGTACGCCATGATGGAAAAAATATAAAATAATCTGTTTCGGAAAATACATCACGAGCACCATCATCAACTAATTTAAAATATATATTGGCACAAACCATTATAAAAATACTTATGAATAATCGACTAGAAAATTGTGTAGTATGTAATAAAAAGAATATGAAAGAAACAAGCTACTTTAAGATATTGAAGAATTTTATGTGCCGGTGTCGAAAAGAAAAGAAAAAAAATCAAATTTTAAAATTTTGTCCTGCTTGAAACTTGTCATTATAAATGAAAACTAAGCGATCCATGTGGCAACCAACATATTTGCAAAACAAGATTATAGACAATAGTATTCAGCTGAAAGTGATAGAAGATAGTACATACAAAACTCTTTACCTTTACTCAAAATAAATAATGTAGTATACGTTATATAGTTTATCAAAAGATTAGAAAAAAATTGTAATTTGGGTATCTGTTTCCATTGCTCAAGTAAAAAAAAAAGAAATAAAAATAAAATAAAATACATGACTCTATAAAAGGGTAAACTAAGGCATCTCGGGTCTCGTCTTCAAACACACAGCTCGTATATATGTAAAAGAGTATACTTTATTTCACGTATTGTTTATTTCATAAGCATATTTGCACAAATAATATTTTTAGCACTTGCTTTTATCCATCAAATGAAAGTAAGACATAGATTTTTGAAAGTAAATGCAGTTGAGGTACAAGACATTTTGCGCCCCCCCCCCCTTCAACTCATAGCTTAAACAAAATATAATATAATATACTTTATATAAATTTTATTAGAATATTTACAAAAATCTTGCAAAAAATTCTAACAACAGTCTTTTTAGTAGCTTAGGATACGATACAGAAGTTAAATTGACTTCGATTTTGAATGAACACGGAAATGGATTTTATTTTCAGAAAATTGGAAATACAAGAATGAACTATTTTATAAATTTTCGACTTTTTGCCATAATTCATTATATTGAGGTACAACTCTTCAATGATTACTATGCTACTGTCGAGTTTATTCTATATACTATTACATTTTATTTCCTCTACCTCAATGAATTCAACTGATGAGAAAAATGTGATAGAAACAAGAAAGATTAATCTTGCAAAAAGCAATGACTATGAAACACTTTCCAACTGAAATGCAATGTTATTTAAACATCTCTAAAATGCGATACAATCAGCTGCTATGCTTTTTTAAATTATCATAGTACAATAATTTTTTTACTTAGAAACCTAAAACTTCACTAAAAAAGGCAATGCTATAAAATCCCTTGCTTCTCTATTTAAGGAAAAATGATAAATATTGCATTCATATCACTTATATTCCAGACTCCAGAGCTAAATAATTTTACTTTGAAAAATTCAGCATTTCTTATGCAATTCATCTTACAATCGATTGTCTTGTTTACACTTTGCGTACATTAAAATTAGGCTTCGTTATAGAAATAATCAAATGTTAGTGTTCATTTATAAAATTTAAAATATTGTAATTCCGTAGGTACAGAATTTAGAAACACAGATAATATGCAAAATTAAAGCGGTTTTAGGACGAATGCAGCACTAAATATAAATACAAGAAATATCAATCATGCATAAAAATTGATTATAAAACAATTTTCAACTGTAATTTTATTTAAACACCTCTAAAATATGATACATTCAGAGGCGGTATTTTTAACATTTTACAAAGTTAAAACGTGTTTATGACTTTGTTCATTCTGTCTGTCTGTCTGTCTGTCCGTTCGCAAGATAACTGCCGTAGATATGACTTTATCAAAATGAAATTTTAGTATGTTGTTCAGACGGTCTATAAGACATATGGGAATGTAAATTAATATTATCATCCGATTAGTTTTGGATTGAAACTGGGTTGAAAAAATCAAATACCTTGAACCCTATGGGACCTAATTTTTCAAACATTTTTCAAACGAATTTAAAATTCACAAATTGCTTCGAAAATTTTAGGAAATATTTAAATTATTCCACAAAATGTATAAAACAATTTAAGCAAAATATATTCGGTAGCTTTTTAAATAAAAATTAAAATAAAAATTAGACCCATATTATATGAAGTGGTCACGTGACACACTTCAAAATAAAGTATGGCCTCCATCTTGGGTCAAAATCGTGACTTTTAAAATTCTTTTTAATATATATTTAGTGTAAGAAAACCGCTTTATTTTTGCGTTTTTTCTGTGGCATCTGTATTCTGCGCCAACGCAATTACAATATTTTTGAGCTTAAATGATCATCAAATTTTGATTATTTCTACAACGAAACCTAATTTTAACCTATGCAGAATGTAAACAAGCTGTAAGATGAGTTGTATAAGAATTGCTGAATTTTTTTAACGCGAAATTTAGTTCTGGAGGCTGGAATGAAGCTGATATGAATGAAATATGCATTGATTTTACATCAAGGTGCAGACAATTCTTGAGTATTGCTTTATTTGAAAATTTTTAAGTATAAGTTTTACGCATAGAATTAGAAAGTACTTTTACTTCCAGGCTTTTATATTTTCAAGTAAAATATATTAGTGTGATATTGTGATGAATGAGAGGAATGGAATAAAAATGCGTTGACGCATAATACAGATGCACAGAAAAAACGCAAAAAAAAAGCGGTTTCAGGATGGATGCAACACTAAATATAAATTAACAAGAAAGATCAATCATGCATAAGCATTGATTATGAAACACTTTCCAACTGAAATGCAATTTCATTTAAAAATCTCTAAAATGGGATACATTCAGTGGTGATATCTTTTACATTATCACAGTACTACAGTAATTTATTATACTTAAATATTTAAAACTGTATCGAAATATAAATCATCTGATTCTCTATGCAAAATCAATGAATATTTCATTCATATAACTTGCATTCCAGTCTCAGATTCCAATTAAATAATTGTGTGTGAAAAAAATTCAGCAATTCTAATGTAACTCACCTTACAATCGCTTGAGATATTTGCATTCTGAATAAGTTAAAATTAGGTTTCGTTGAAGAAATAATAAAAGTTTAGGGATCATTTAAAATCACAACTATTGTAATTGCATAGGCATGGAATTTAGATACACAGATAATATATATGTGTGTGTGTGTGTGCATGTATTCAAAGTATTGGAATCGTGCCGAAGATCGGAACTCAAATTTTCGAAGGATCTACACGATTTGGGACTTCTAGAACACGAAAAAACTTCTTTGCGAAATGACCGGCAGAAATTGCCTTTATCCACTCTAGCTAATGGACCAAATTTAACACAATTTGGTGTATAATATTTCAATAACCTACAAATGATTTATATACCAAATTTAACAAAATTTGTTACATAAATCACTTGTAGGTTATTCTAGTACGATTCGGGAAATAGGAATGGACTGTTTTTGCGAAATGGCCCGAAAAAATCGTTAGATATAAAAATAAAAGGCTACGTGTGCTCAATTATATCAATTAAATTCCTATTTTATACGTGATTTTTGACAATAAAAAGAATAAGACAAACCCTATTACTCTAGGACTAGCCGTTCTTTACATATTTTAGTTTTTTTGCGTTTTCGCTACGCCACTTTTGACAATAAGTCCATCTATCAAATGAGAACCAAATTTAAGTTTAACGTGCAAATTCAATGTCATTTAAAATACTTATGGATGTTATATTGTGCAGATAAACTCAAATTATTATTGAAGAAATAAAGAGAACGTGAATATGAGTCTGCAGAGAAAGACATGTGCTGTCCACATCAGAATTTTTAATAATATTACAACAATGATTTATAGAAGTGAACGGGGATTATTTGCAGGCCATTTCGAAAAAAATGTAGGATCTATATTTAAAGATCCACCAAATTGCTGTAGAATAAAATGTTCTACAAATTTAATTTGTGTACCAAATTTTAATTTTCTAAGATGTAGGAAAGTGCATTAAAAACGCCATCAAATAAATATATCATCAAAAGTTATATAAAATGTAAAAAAAAAATTGAAAAATTGTTATCTACCAAATTTATTTTAAAATGTGAAGCCTCTCTCATATACAAAATAATTAAAGTCTTGGAAAATATTTATTATATAATATATCTACTTTTTCTTTCTGGAGGATGTCGCAAAAGTCGGAATTTAATTGAATTCGTTTTTCTCCCTATATTAAATAATTTTTAATTAAAAAACTACCTAAAATATTTTACTGAAATTTTTTTTACATATTTTATGAGATAATGTGAATATTTTCTAAAAATTTCGAAGCAATTTTTGAATTTTAAATGTGCTTAAAAAGTGTTTGAAAAATTAGGTCCCATAGGGTTCAATGTATTTCATTTTTTCAACCCGGGTTCAATAAAAAACTAATTGGGTGATATGATTTATTTATATTCCCATAGGTCCCACAGATCGTCTGAAAAACATACTAAAATTTCATTTTGATAAAGTCATTTTTACGGCAGTTATCGTGCTAACGGACGGACAGACAGACAGACAGACAGACAGACAGAATGAACAAAGTCATAAACACTTTTCAACTATGTTGTAAAGTGTTAAAAAGAATAAAAATCACGATTTTGACACAAGATGGATGCCATATTTTATTTTGAAGTGGGTCACGTTATTTTTTCATATAATATGTGTGTAATTGATATTTTAATTTTTATTTAAAAAACTACCGAACCTATTCTGTTGGAATTTTTTTTATATATTTTATGGAATAATTTGCATATTTCCTAAAATTTTCGAAGCAATTTGTGAATTTTAACTTTGCTTAAAAAATGTTTGAAAAATCAGGTCCCATAGGGTTCAATGTATTTCATTTCTTCAATCCGGGTTCAATTCAAAACTAGTTAGGTGATATTATTCATTTACATTCCCATGTGTTCCACAGACTGTCTCAACAACATACTAAAATTTCATTTTGATAAAAAAAATTTTACGGTAGTTATTGTGCCAACAGACAAAGAGAATGAACAAAGTTATAAGCACTTTTCAACTATGTTGTAAAGTGTTAATAAAAATAATTTCGTCATTTGAATGTTGGATACTATTTTATATCTACTTATAGTGTGATTGTAAAAGGAACTTGCACAATAGAATTTTGCACTATACACGTAAACCAACATTAGTAGATGGTATTTTCATTTTGTGAAGGATGCATGGCTTAAAACTTTCTGGCGACACAGAGCGAACAAACAGGTTTCGGATTCCTTTGAAATATGGGGTACGGGTGATGGTTATCTGAGCGTCGAGAGCCAGATACTGGATAAATTATCAGCAGTATTGTTCACGCTGGCACCTTCTACTAAGGGAACTATGGCTTGAAGGCATGCTCTACCTTGTGGCAGGGCTGTAGAAGTAATGGGTTAAGTCTTAGCACCTGTGGGTCTTAGCGCCTTCTTCCTTGAAACCGGAAATGCTTGTTAAAGCCGTCACGACATTGCATGATGAAAATTAACATTCATAGGATTTAATGGAAAGTTTACAATTTCAAACTAAAAATAAACTCTTGTAAAATACAGAAAATGAAAATCAAACATTTGCAACTAAAGCTCCAATTGAATTTTATTATTAGGGCAATGTCACTTGCGTTTTCTTGACACGAAACAGTATTTTTAATTGTTTCTTTTGAAACATTTTCAATTTTTATTTTCAATCTGGTTGTTACAATTAAAAAGCAAGTCACAATTAAAAAATATCTAGAAAGTGGAGATATATTGATGTACGTAAAGAAAAAATTATATTTCAAATTTTGTGTCCAAGTTATTCTTCTAAAATATAACGTAGAAATACCACATTAAAAGTAATTTTTTGTTTAATTAGCGACAGCTTAATCACGCTGATAAATGTACGTTTATCTGTATTATACATTTAGTCTAATTTCCTGGAATAAACATTATATTGAAAACAAATTATTGCTATAAAATCTGAAAGTCCTAAAAAGTTGAGTTCTTATTGGGGAAAATTAAAAAAGAATGTTATCAGATTCCACATAATAATTTGATATTAGTAGCTGCATTCCTTATTATCGTGTTCTTATCTCACACATTCAATAGTATTCGAGGAGGGCTCAAAAAGTTTTTGAAACCTGCTTATTTGTTAATATCTCTAATTCGAATAACTTCTAGGAAAAGAAATTCCTTTTATACAATTAGTATGAGAAAGTACAAATATGTCATTTACAAGGAAAATTATTTTAAATAGAAGATTCATTCCGTTTTTTAAATATAAAGGATCTGGAGTTTAAGTATCCACTGGACTTTTTTATATATTCGTTATACCCCATTGGTTAAGTCTACTTCTGTCACAATCGTCATCCGAATATAAAAAATATATATTTTATTTTCACATACTATTGTATAGAATAGGTATTGTTTTCTTGAGAAATTTCGAATTCAAAATTTTGATGGATGATATCCTGACGGAAGACAATTATTGAATTTCATAATTTGATTTGATAATTTTTGAGAATAAGTAATATATTAATACTAATCAAATTGTTTCTGGGCAAAATATAATTTTGAAAAATATATAAAAGAAAAGAGGACAAAATAAAATATTCTTTATATATAAATCTAGAAAAATGGAATGCTTTAATGACATATATTAAAATAGATTTTATTAATTTTATGCTATTCTGTAAAAGAAACCGAAAATATACAATTGCTTAAAAAATACGATAACCCATATGGATGAAGCAGAGGCTATGGTATTTAAATGACAGGTGTTATAATGGCGTGGAATATAAATAGAATACAGTGTCTGATTACATGCGCAAGTATATAATTTTATCTGTTGCTATATTAGCTTCAAATATTCAGTGGAACGGTCTGTTTGGACATCAGGGATAGTGCCACCCAATTAAAACCATAACCCAGTGGGAGCGACATCCACAGGGACAGTGTCCTCCTTTCTCTAACATCAACTTCTCGGAAGAACTTTCAAACCCACATATTAAACGTGCCCGTATTCAGCGTGAACAGAGGGTCGCCAGTTTAGTCAGAGCTATAAATCGAATTCGGGTCCTCCAAGTGCAATCCCCGTGCCTTAACCACTGGACTATCCCACCCCAAAGTTCATCCATCTGTCCTTCAGACCGTATGCAATAGAGCAAAATCCACCGGGTTCATGAATAATAATTTAGTATATAGAGCATTTGGCGAAAATGTTATCGTGCCCAAATAACATTTTTAAATAAGTTATTTTTAAAACATTTTATATAAAATACACTTCTCATTGCAGATACTATCTTCCATGGACAGGTTTCGCTCTTATTCTGCGCTTGTCAGCAGGGAATAGCAGAAATCTGTAATGATAGTAAGAAACATGTTACAATTTTTTGCGAGCTTCTATGGGAACTGACAATTTCAGTCCTTCCACGCGGTTGGTATAACATTTGCTTACAATTTAACTCAGGCCACACGGAGCTGCAAAGGTAAATTTCATAAAACACAAATCCGCTTATAAGGGACGTCTCCCAAAAATATGAAAGATATCCCAGCCACAATTTTTAATCAATTTTATGCCGGTCATATAGAAGGATTTAAATTGTCATTTTCCATAAAAGCTTGTAAAAATTGCGGATTTTAGCGAGTTTTGTACTACCTTTGCAGCTGACGAGCTGTATCTTCCATGCTAACGAGCGCATAATAAACACGAAACCGGTCCATGGATGTTGATATCTGCAATGGGAGAGCCATTCTTATTTTGGGGGGCGCCCTTTATAAGTGGGTTTTGTGTATAATACACTTTTATATGTTTAATAATTTTTTCTCAATTTTTCATTCATTCGGTTATGTGTTAGGGCATGTGTTACAGAATGTATAATTTCTTATGTTTCTTCTCTTCTAACTACGAACGCATCTTTTATTTATGTAATTTTAGTTCACTTTTCAACTAGTTTCGAATGAAAGAAGTTGCAGCACATGTAGCGTATATATATAAATATTACACAGTTATCAGTTTTAAATAGTGTCCTCAGTAAAAATGTGTATTCACGATCCTTAGTTAATAGATATACGTACCCTTGTTTTGAGATATTAGATATACGTACGTTTACTCTCGGTAAGAACTTATATATCTAATGCCAGGCATTGCCCTCATTCTAACGGTGTATACACATGGCCTCATTCTAACGGTGTATATGCATCGTCCGCATTCTAACGGTGTATATGCATTGTCCGCATTCTAACGGTGTATATGCATTGTCCGCATTCTGACGGTGTATATGCATTGTCCGCATTCTGACTGTGTATATGCATGGTCCGCATTCTAACGGTGTATAAACATGGTCCTCGTTTACCTTGCAAAAATACATACTTGAAATAAAACTATTTTTAAAATTTTCTTGCCACATATGTCATTAACTTCCTTCCAGGATGCCTAAAATGTGAAAATTATATCAGAAAAATCATTGTTTCTGGAGGTCCTCAGTTTGGTGGGTTCCCCGCAGCGTCCTCGTTTTCCACCAAAAACCAACCTGTGTGTGTATGTGTGTGTGTATATGTATGTGTGTTTGCGTGTTTGTATTTGTGTGTTTGTTGTGTGTACTTGTGTGTTTGTGTATGTGTGTGTGCATGTTTGTGTGTGTGTGCATGTTTGTGTATGTGTGTGCTTGTATTTGTGTGTGTATTTGTGTGTGCTTGTGTGTTTGTGTGTATGTGTGTATATGTATGTGTGTATATGTATGTGTGTTTGTGTGTATACTTGTGTGTGTTTGTGTGTGTTTGTCTATGTTTGTGTATGTGTGTATGGGTGTGTGCATGTGTGTCGAAAACTCAGACCTCTCGACTCGCCCTAAGGCATGAGCAGCAAATTGAGTGGTCGGGTGTGCATGTGCGTGTGCATGTTTGTGTGTATTTGTTTTTGTGTGTGTTTGTATTTGTGTGTGTTTGTACGTGTGTGCATGTGTGTGTATGTGTGTATATGTGTGTGTGTGTTTGAATTTGTGTATTTGAGTGTGTGTGTGTGTGTGTGTGTGTACTTGTGTTCGCATTTGCGTTTTTGTGTGTGTGTGTACTTGTGTTCGCATTTGTGTTCTTTTTTTTGTGTGTGTGTGTGTGTGTGTGAATGAAAGCCATATCTCATGAACAAATGAATGGTTTCAGAAATACTGTGGTGTCATTATTACAATCGTTGAATATTGCAAACCTATTGTTATTAAATGCAATCAAATGTTTGGAAGATCATTCTATTTTTCGAATGAGTTTTCCTCAAAAAAATTTAAAAATCCGGACCTTTAATATTATTTTTGAATAAATAATAATTTCACATGCAATATCTCGTTAGAAAAAGATTGACACAAAGGAAGCTCGCACAGACTGTTTTTAAGATATTGCATATTTTTCAAATAATTTCACAAAAAGAATTGCATAAAATTAAGAAAATAGTAAATTTTATCCAATGTGTGTTCCCTTTTTATATGTAATATTACGTCACAAATCTGTTGAGATCATTCTCCTGGATCTGGCATTATCCAATTCATGAAAGGTAATACTTTTTGAAATAGTTTTGTGTTCTGACGCCGAAGAAGTCACCAGTACTTATTTTATATATATATATTTCACATTTGGAAATATTCTATTACATGTTGGATCAAAAATAGCTATTTAACTAAGAAAGATTGCCAGTTCATGCCTTAGTTCTAGAAACGCAAAACATGGGCTCGGTTAATGTTGTAAAGGAAAATATTGGCAAATATTTAAAATCAAAAATTGTGAAATTGTACACAAAATAGAACCATTTAATATAGATCATTTTAAAGACATGAAAATACATGGAAATATTGTGACATCAAACCACCAGAATACAAAACACACACACACACACACACACGCATATATATATATAACTCTCTCTATATATATATGACTATATATATATGTGAGACCAGAAATAGATCTTACACCAGTTATTGTGAGACAGTTTTATGTACATTATTTAGTGTGTCTGAAATGTCAGACAACACCTTCAGTCTCAATAACGCCAGTGTTTACGACACGAGGACCCAAAGGTCAGATAAAATCATAAATTTAGGGGTGTCAAGACAAGAAGGGGTCAAAGGACTCTTAAGAAAATGTGTAACTACATTGGATAAAAAGACTGAGCAATTGAGAAGAAGCTTGTAGCGTCATCCTGAGCTGCCAATGAGAGCAAAGGAGGAGTTGCTGGTGAGACCCAGACCGTCCGACCTACCAGAAAGGTGTAAGGTAACTGTTTGGACGGCCAGGAAGTGCCACCCAATTTAGACCGGAACCCAGTGGGGAAGGTACCCACAGCGACAGTACCCTTCTTCCCCTACCACCAACCGCTTGGAAGGACTTACTGACTCACATGCTTAACGTGATCGTACTCCGCGTGAACGTAGCGGTAGTTTTGGCAGTGGCGGGAATCGAATCCGAACCTACCGAGTGCAATTCCCACGCGCTAACCACTGGACTACCTCGTCCAGCAAAGGAGGAGAGTCGGACCTGAGGCAAAATAGCCGCGACAAAAGGAGATATAGCGAGAAAAAGACTTACAGCACGACACTTAAGAAAGAACATATAGATATGTAGACTACGAGTGTGACATAAGATGTAGAGAACGAGTTTGACTACTAGAGAGATATGACTATGAGATATGGACACCCAGACAGCAGTACAATATGATCGACGAATTACGAGTGGATGAATTACACTTCGAAGTAATTTCAGTAATATGATGGGCGAAGTACGTGTTGGTGACCAAGCCGAGACAGCCTTGAAGGTATGTGTTCCTCAAATATGATACCAGGTCTTAAATACATTTTAGGTATTTTTAATAATGGTCTCACATTGTCTCTCTCCGCTGAAATAATATGAATAATTGTGTAATAAATTCAATAAGTATTTTATGTTGTTAATAAATGATTTATTGTTAAAGTTAAAATGGTGTAATCAATTTAGTATTATATTAATTAATATTCTTTTACAGAACTCGCGCGAAAGATAAATAATTCGAGGGTTATCAGCGGCAAACAACGCAATGTATAATGTAATAATGAGTTCGACGAATATGATCAATTTACGACCATGTCAATTTAGCAGTAGTATGTTAAATAATAAATATTCTATATTGTTTTATGTGCACTACAATATATAACTATATATATATATATATATATATATATATATATATATATATATATGAAATATATAAATATATAAAGTAAAAAATGAAAGATATTGAAGTGAAATAGCATATATGCGCTAGGCAGCAATAAATACTATGCACAATATAAGATATAAAATATAAAAAGTGAGAGTAAAAATGAAAAAGGAAGGAAGGCTTAGCGAGATGCTTACTTAAAGGCTGTAAGGGTTGTGACCTTACACCCCAGTTGTCAACATGCATGTCTCAAATACCGCGGTATTGCACTCCTGGACTTCAGCAGTTTTACGAAGCACTTTTACGCCAGCACTTTTATAAAGGTTTTGCGATAATTATTATTATCACTTCGGAGGTTGGCTTCAGTCAGTGCTGGCGTCCAGGAGTGCAAAACCGTGGCATTTGAGACATGCATGTTGACAACTGGGGTATAAGGTCACAACCCCTTACCGCCTTTAAGTAAGCATCTCGCTAAGCCTTCCTTCGTTTTCCATTTTTACTTTCACTTTTTAAATTTTATATCTTATATATATATATATATATATATATATATATATATATATATATATATATATATATATATTTAAATTAACCACTCTGACACGGATTTCATTTTCTTTTCATCTTCTTTCTTTCATAGCTTCTTTCTACAATTTATATGGCAATAATTGTAACTAATAGGTCTCGTATCCATTTTTTAAAATAACCACTCAGACTTGGATTTTATTAATCATGAATATATTGACTTTAAAATATTAAATAGGTACGACTGAAGTAATTTCATACATTAGTATTTTAAATTAATTGTTAAGGAATTTTATAGTGAGCTTTTTGGTTTGATTTAGCGTAGAATAGTAAACTTTTAAAGATTTACATATTATTGAAAGTGTATATGTTTGTATGTAATATTTACGGTTCAATAAGAGTCATGAAGTAAATGGGGTAGGGAGTATCGGCTACCGGGAGCGTTTGCCATTGCGGAAAAAAGCTTTAACCGGAGTGTTGGGGTTCGCAACTCCCCCCGGCCGTTACTCCTGTCACTCTTCTAGAATTTTACGAGTACAATGTTACTTGTCCTTTTTGGGAATTTATATATATATATATATATATATATATATATATAGTTATTTTTTAAAGTGACACGACATCAAATTTGTTTTTTAACATGATAATCTTTTAATAGCACTAATATATCAAAGTTTCAAACACCATAAGTAACTACAGAATGGTTTTTCCTAGTATAGTGAGAATAATTCCACTTGTTTTCGCACAAAAAATTATTCCTAAAAATATCATTCTTTATATAAAGAAATGTCTATGTCTCTGTCAGTCATACGTTTGGCCGCAAAATTTTCAACATATCGATGGTTTATCGAATTTCAGAAAATATCTATAGGTTCTCTATAATTCAATGCATTTGAAAATTCAATTGAACTTTTTATAATTTCTGTCGCTTTTTGGGAATTATTAATCTAATAATTTTTATGTAAAATATAGTGATATTTGCTGTTCGTGGACTAGTACGTTTTTAAGTTGTCGTATAGAATTTCCGTTTTATTAGAGAGGGTGTAGGCGTTCTCTTTAACAAAATCCCCTTACACCCTAGGAGGTCGAAAAGTAATTAAGTGTTGCATAGTATTTATTCATATAGATAGGAAGATGTCTTTTGTATGCGCCCGAGTATTTTAAGCGCATAAGTGCTGCGGATGGGTTATTTTTACAACTTTATGCACCCTTTTATATAACGGTTTTAACATATATAATAAGGCACAATCAAGTTAAAAGGTGCAAATATAGATAAGACGATTGTAGCAACATTCACGATCCATCGCGACTATATGTTAACCCAGTTATCCCGTATGTGAATAAACACATCTAGTGGTGATGCTCTGCATTACAGAATTTCAAATGCATCCACTTTTCGAAATAAATCTGCTATACGAAACGGAACTCAACCGCCCTCCGTAATTCCTCATTTGGATAAGAAATCATTGACTGGCAGGGTGGAATCTTCTGCATGTATGTGTAACCACGTTCGTCTATCCTGTTCATAACTCGTTTGTTACACTGTGCAGGGAGAGATATTCTCCGATGTGTTGCATGTTAATGCTAGGTATTATGTCCGCGCTTTCAAGTGGCTAGGAATGTTGAAACTGTAGCAGCTTTATGTGTTGTAGCTTTATGTGGCGTTTGACAAAGAATGTACGAAAGGATTATGATATCAAAGATTAGTCGTAGAAGTGACGTGATATATGCAAAGTTATCAGCAGAGGACAATTTAACTATTTCCAATAGAATAAAAACATAAAGAGGTTAATTAGAATGTGACTTAACTCGACTTTCTCAGTCATTTTTTTTAGATTTTACAAGGAAAAATTTGCAAAATCGGTATCATGGGTACGATATGATTACAACTATACCATTCACTTTAAAGGGCTTGAAAAAGTATTTCGATTGATACCATACTTGATAATGTATGGTATCAATCTTGAAATGGTATATATCTTGATAATATATGGTTTCTGGGGGAGGGGGGTAACTTGCCCCCAACGGGGTTTAATGAAGTCACGAACAAAAACGTGTGAAATATAACCCCCAAAAATAGCTCTCTCCAGGGGTCTATTTTCTACAGCAATGATTGAAACTATTAAGTCTTGTGATCTTTGAGCCATAAATGATTCCTTGTATGCATGATTATGCCACATTTTATCCTATTTTGCCATGTTAAAAAAATATATAATTTCTAAAAATTTGTAAAAAACCTTGCTGCCTCAACAAGGAATCGAACCCTCGATCTCCGAACTGGCCAGCTAACGTTCTATCGTTGAGCTACTGGGACGAAATTACAAGCTCTTATTGTCGAAGTAGACTCTGCGTTCTCCATCCTCTAATGTTAGATTGGCGTGCAACTGAAATCTGACTGACCACCTCCTGCTATTTTTATTTCAGCTTAGCCTCCTGTTACTACTATTTTTACCCAGGTAAGTATCTTGCGTGAACATTATACCCCGCTTTGAAATCGGCGCTCCATATTCTCAGGCTCCACTGAATCCGTACTAGTCGTACTACTTTTAGACCTCTGACATCTTTGCAGTAACCTTCAGAGTTGATTTGTTCGGACGCCATTGTAAAGAACCTTGCTGTCTCAACCGGGAATCGAACTCTGGATCTCCGAACTGGCCAGCCGACGCTCTACCGTTCAGCTACTGGGACGAAAATGCAAAAGCTCTTGTCATCGAAGTGGACTCTACATATTTTATCAATTAAGCGTTGTACTTAGCAAAACTTTATTTATCACATTTCCTGCAATACATGGTAATATTTAAAAAAAATATTGGAATCAATTCAAAAATTGAAACTCGAGTTTTTAACCATCTACACGTTCCGAGCACCGTAGAACACGAAAAACTTATTTTTAACATGATGTTGGTTCATGTGTCTATCTGTGTGTCTGAGCAATTTATGCATTCACTTCGACTGATAAACAATTTAAAAAAAAAAATTAAAAATCTGGTAGTGCTGAATAAATTTTGATACGATTTGGAAAAATAAAGCTTTTTTTTTTTCTTGCAAAATGGCCCTCAAAAATTGTCAAAATATGACATAAAAACGGCATATACTTAAATGTATGGATTAAATGCTTGTTTTATACGTAATTTTTTACTAAGAAAAGAAAAAAGTCGGCTTAACTACACTAAAACCGATCGTTCTCGGTATGTTTTAGTTTACTGGCATGTTTGCAACGTCACCATTTGAAAATGCGGCCAATTGCAAAATGAAAACAAAAAGTGAATTAAAACTGCACATTTGGTATCATTTTATTGTCGGATCGCTATTATTTATTGCTATTATTGTCGAAATGAACTCTGAAAGTCTTCGTTCGAATTAAAAAAAAATTATATGTAGTTTTAGATTTTTTGATAACAATGCCGGATGTAAAGTTTCTTGAAAATCCATTAATATTTGTGGCTGCTATTGTGTACATAAGAAATCGATCACAGACATCAGACAGAGAGACAGACAGACAGACATCACTCCTAAAAAAGTCAAAGCGTGTTCAGGAGGCCGTAAAATATATATTGACATCAAAATGTCGAATTCGAAAATTTTTATTTAAACAATATTGTCTGTATACTGCATTACATAGTCTCAGAAAAATACTTGCTTATTGCCACTAGAATGACACTATTAAATAGGAAAATTTCCAGTTACACATTTAAAAAGATTTCTCTATCTATATGAATGCGTTTTTCAATTATATAAGAATTGCATGGCATGTTTTGTTTTACGCCGAAAAGATAGTTTTAAATAGATATAAGGTTAACATGAAATGTTCATTTTATGCAGTTGTTTACCTGCTTAAATGGGTTCCGCTTAAAGAATCCTTTTAAGGAGGTGCGTAAAATGACTTGTTTAAAACGTTCTGGTCATCGTAAAATAAAATAGGCTCATTATATACATTATAAAATATTCCGTGCAATTCTCATATAAAAGAGTAAATTTACACATTCAGAATAAAATTACATATTCAGAGTAAAATTACACATTCAGAGTAAAATTAGACATTCATATAGATATGTTACCTTTTTAAGTGTGTAACAATTTAACTGTTTAAAAGTGTCATTCTGTTGGCTGCAAACCCAGTTTTTTGTCTGTTTTTAGTCATATTACGTTCCTTATATATGTAATGTATAAGGAAAGTATTGTGACGGGGTCGAAAATTCGAATTCTCGTTTTCGACGGGAGAGCACGTTTCAAGCATCCCTGATCACGAATCAAACATTTTTGGAGTGATGTCTGTATGTGTGTGTGTGTGTGTGTGTGTGTGTGTGTGTGCGTGTGCGTGTATGTGTGTGTGCGTGTGCCAGTGAGTCTGTGGAGACGATAACTGACGAACGAATGGACCGATTCGAATGAAATTTGGTACAAAAATTACAAGCCATAAACATTGGAAGTCTATTGTTTTTAAACGTAATCGAATGTCCAGAATTCTCCTAAATTTTCGAGTGAAATTTTGAAAAAATCGTCAAAAAATCAAAACCTCTAAGAAAGTTACGCAAATAGACATTTCTTATGTAATTTTTCATTAGAAAACGATTAACATAAATTTTGGAACGCTAACATGAACCGTTCTCGAGATATTGCACATTTAAAAAAAAAATTATCAAAAATTATATAAAATAAAACAAAATATTTTCTATTGAGAAACATGTTCACTTTTCATATGTAATACCTTACGATAAATTTGTGACATCATTCTCGTGGTTCTAGCTTGTTCCATTCATGAAAAAGATACTTTGAGTAACACTTTTGTATTTGAACGCCAATAGTCATTTATCTGCTGTAAGAATAACTTATTTCTCCGTCCATAACCCTTGGCGAGATTTTGGCGACGAATTTGGTGGATGTCGCCAACTTGGCTACTTCCTTCAATGTTGCTAAATTAACGAAAACTCGACAAATGGATAAAAATGACGCTAAATCAATGAAAATGACGACTTATTGACGAAAATTCAATATCTTCGAAAGAATATAAATATCTACTATAATAATAATATTTTTTTTACTGTAAAAGTAGTAAATTCATTGCATTATATAAGGAAAGTCATGTGCTGTCCACATTTTTTTTTTTATGTGTGCTAACATGTAAATTAATTTTTAAATTATACGGTAATCTTCAATGAACAGAAATGAGCATATAAAATCCTTACAGTAAATGTAGTATCTTAGTACAGTGGAATCTGACTCGAATGCCGTTTGAAAGGGGTGCCAGACTATCGGGCATACCGAACCATGGAATGCCGGATTAAAGGAAGATTACTTTATAAAATGCGCTTGTGCATACTGCGAGCAGTGCGAATTTGTATTCGTGAAAAAGCGACGTTGTTTACATACCGATGCAATATTCTATTTTTATACCAAATTTATTTCTCATAAACTGAGTAGTTAAGACAGAGCGATATTGTAAAATATACAACCAAATGTGCGGCGTATGTGGGTATATATCTAATACAAGCTCTTTAAGAAAATGGACATTATTTTCATATGATTATAAAATTTTATGATTTTATAATATTAGGTGTAATTCGGTTGAAAAATTTGCGAAATATAGTGCCAAAGTGCACAAGTGTGGGCAAAGAGCGTTAGTGTCAAGTGCGCAAGCGTGTTCTGCGCATGACAATTTAAAGAAACCACCACGTTCTTTTCATCAACGTATCATATTCTGTACTTGTACCAAAGTTGAGTGAATTTGGCTATTGGAATGAAACTATTTTATATATTGGAATCTAAAAGAATAAAAAATGCCAGGATTTTTAAATAAAATGTTTAATATATCTATTTTTCTACTATATCTAATATCTAAAGGAAAGATGTGTATGGATCATTCTGAAATTAAGTAGAAATTTGACAACAAAAATTTCTTTAAAGTAAGGTTAAACTTTTATTAT
Source organism: Amaurobius ferox (assembly GCA_951213105.1). Classification (NCBI taxonomy): domain Eukaryota; kingdom Metazoa; phylum Arthropoda; class Arachnida; order Araneae; family Amaurobiidae; genus Amaurobius; species Amaurobius ferox. Next base: position 98,098,009 of record OX578153.1, on the reverse strand, counting down.
TACTTTCCTTATATACATAATGTATAAGGATAGTATTGTGACGGGGTCGAAAATTCGAATTCGAGTTTTCGACGGGAGAGCACGTTTCAAGCATCCCTGATCACGAATCAAACATTTTTGAAGTGATCTCTGTGTGTGTGTGTGTGTGTGTGTAGAAGTGTGTGTGTGTGTGTGTATGTGTGTGTGTGTGTGTGTGTGTGTGTGTGTGTGTGTGTGTGTGTGTGTGTGTGTGTGTGTGTGTCAGTGGGTCTGTGGAGACGATAACTGACGAACAAATGGACCAATTCGAACGAAATTTGGTACAAAAATCACAATCCGTAAACACTGGAAGCCTATTGTTTTTAAACGTAATCGAGTGTTCAAAACCTCCCTAAATTTTCGCGTGAAATTTTGAAAAAATCGTCAAAAAATCAAAGCCGCTAGTAAAGTTACGCAAATAGACATTTCTTATGAAATTTTTCATTAGAAAACGATTAACATAAAATTTAGAACGCTAACATGAACCGTTTTTGAGATATTTTACATTTTTCAAAAGAATTATCAAAAAGTCATATAAATAAAAAAAAATATATTTTCTATTGAGAAACATGTCCACTTTTCATATATAATACCATGCGATAAATTGAGTAGCATCATTATCGTGGATCTAGCTCGTTCCATTCATGAGAAAAGATACTTCGAGTAATACTTTTTTATTTGAACGCCAATAGTCATTTATCTGTTATAAGAATAACTTATTTCTCCGTCAGTAAAGCTTGGCGAGATTTTGGCGACAAATTTGGCGAAATGTTGCCAACTTGGCGACTTTTTGAAATGTTGTTTTATTAACGAAAATCTTGCCAAATGGATTAAAATGACGCTAAATCAATGGAAAAATGACGACTAATTGTCGAAAATTCAATATCTTGGAAAGAATATAAGTATCTACTATAAGAAAAACCTATTTTTTTACTGTAAAAGTAGTAAATTCATTGCATAATATAAGGAAAGTCATGTGTTGCCCACATCAGATTTTTATTTTATGTTCCTGTTATGTCAATGAAGTTGTACAAACGTCAAACAGAGGTCAAGAAAACATTTTATATCAATTGATATTTTATATCAATAAAGATTAGTGTCACTTCCATATCGCAATATTGACATGGAGGTGACATATTTTGGGTTTAACTTCAAAAATTCCTAACCTATGCACACAGCATTGCCATGCTGCTTAGATAACATAAAATACACAATTCAGAGCCATTTATAGTTATAGTATTAATTTATAATTATCTGTTATTTTGAAAACTGGCATTAATAAATGAGGCCATGGAAGTGACATTGGATGAAATGCTCTTCATTTTTATAAGTACTTCAACTAAAACATAAGGAAATAATAGCTTAGCTCATAAAATAGATAGCTAGATAACAAAAGGGTTAACTGTAGCTTCTTCTCACTGTAAAGGTTCTTTACTTTGCTGCCTTGAGGGTATTTTTGGGGAATTCTAATAATTTTCCATGGAGTGGACCACAATTCTAGGAACTGAATTTTACGAGTTCACAAGTAAAAGTTTCTATTACTTTCCAACTATTTTTTTTTAAAAATGAAGAAAATAATATTTCTTAATTAACTTTGATTACTTTATTTTGTTTTTTCTTATATTTTAGAAGAAATGGTTACAATATTATGCAAAAAAAATCTGATGTGGGCAGCACATGACTTTCCTTATATAATGCAATGAATTTACTACTTTTACAGAAAAAAAAAATGGATTATTTTTATAGTAGTTATTTGTATTCTTTCCAAGATATTGGATTTTCGTCACTGAGTCGTCATTTTCCATGTCGTCATCATCAATGATCCGTCATTGATTTAGCGCCATTTTTATCCATTTGGCGAGTTTTTCGTTAATTTAGAAACATTTAAAAAGTCGCCAAGTTGGCGACATTCCACCAAATTCTGCGCCAAAATCTCGCTAAGCGTTATGGACGAAGAAATAAGTTATTCTTACAGCAGATAAATGACTATTGGCGTTCAAATACAAAAGTATTACTCAAAGTATATTTTTTCATGAATGGAACTAGCTAGATCCACGAGATTTAAAATCCACATTTATCGCATAGTATTACATATGAAAATGAACATGTTTCTCAATAGGAATTTTTTTTTATTTTATATGACTTTTTGAAATTTTTTTTGAAAAATGTGCAATATTTCGAGAACGGTTCGTATTAGCGTTCGAAAATTTATGCCAATCGCTTTCTAATGAAAAATTACATAAGAAATGTCTATTTGCGTAACTTTATTAGTGGTTTTGATTTTTTGATGATTTTTTCAAAATTTCACTCGAAAATTTAGGGGTTTCTTAACATTCGATTGCGTATAAAAACAATAGGCTTCCAGTGTTTATGGATTGTGATTTTTGAACCAAATTTCGTTCGAATCGGTCCATTCGTTCGTCAGTTATCGTCTCCACAGACTCACTGACGCACACACACACACACACACACACAGAGACATCACTTCAAAAATATTTGATTCGTGATCAGGGATGCTTGAAACGTGCTCACCCGTCGAAAACTCGAATTCGAATTTTCGACCCCGTCACAATATTTTTCTTATACATTATGTATATAAGGAAAGTAACAATTGTGGGGACAAACCATGGAGATGACATCCAGCACATTTGAAAATTTTTTTTAAATAATAAAACCACATTATTATCCTAAAATTCAGTTGAAATAAAACAATTTGATACTCCTCAATAATTTAAATGAATATTTGATTATTTATTTAAATAAAGTTGTGAAAAAATTGCTAGGGACACAATTTTTAATTTAATTTTAAAATGACCCGCATGCATATATGCATTCATGTCCGGAAATTTTAAGTTACATTCAAACGAATTAGAATGCTGAAAATGGCTTCACATATAGCTCAGATTCTGAAACTCTATAAAAATTAACAACCGCCAAATTTCCTTATAGAGTGAGGTTATACACTCGTTGGGACTATATTTTATTAACTATATCCTCCTCAATTTATGGCATTTATCTGAGGAAGAGGGCTCTAAACAGCTGTAGTCACCTAATTTTCCTGTGTCTGCCTTCTTCCAAGAAGTATTAGAATGTTATATCCCAAACTGCTAATTGTTCGTGTATTTCGATTAGATTCCGGGAACTTTAAGCAACCTTCACGTACTTAAACATGACTGCGATGCTTGAAATATTGCACTGTCAAAAGACTGGTTATAACGGACAAGCTCGAAAACGCATCCCAGCATTTAAATGCAGAGCAATTTTCGAAATCGGTCTTGGTTCCTAATGGATACATTATTCAGGTTTTCGAGAGAAACATGGAAATCAGAGGTATTGCGTTTAATTAGAAATCACGTCATTGAATAATAACCTGATGTGCCTAATGCATAACTTACACTATAGGTTATCAAATTTTTATATATTGGGAAAAAAGTAAGGAAACATAGTCTTATAATTCGATTTCGATAAAAATGGCTGAAAATAGTCTTGTAAGATTTATTTGAAATAACCATCCGAATTTTATGCAAATGGTCACAACTTTTTTGAGATATATTGTTGTATTGAAGGTCAGATATATTGCTTTCATTGAAGGAAAAATAAAATATAAGTTAGCTTTGCAATACAACGTAGTTATACATGCTGTACGACAGCATGTAAAACTACGTACAGCATGTACCGAAAACAATAAAGCGTCAAGTTATAAGTCAGATTAAAAGCTAAAATCATTATTCCGGGGATTTTGTATATATTATATATTATTGCATATATTATATATATTATATTATATATATTAGTTTGCTGTGAAATAAGTAAGGACATTTTATTATTAAGGAAGCGTTATGTGCTGTCCGTATCACCTTTTTTTACTTTCCTTATATACATAATGAATAAAGAAAGTATTGTGACGGGGTCGAAAATTCGAATTCGAGTTTTCGACGGGAGAGCACGTTTCAAGCATCCCTGATCACGAATCAAACATTTATGAAGTGATGTCAGTGTGTGTGTGTGTGTCAGTGAGACTGTGGAGACGATAACTGACGAATGGAACGATCCGAACGAAATTTGGTACAAAAATCACTATCCGTAAACACTGGAAGTCTATTGTTTTTATATGCAATCGAATGTTTAGAACCTCCCTAAATTTCCGAGTGAAATTTTGAAAAAATCACCAAAAAATCAAAACCACTAATAAAGTCACGCAAATAGACATTTCTTATGTAATTTTTTATTAGAAAACGATTGACATAAATTTTAGAGCGCTAACATGATCCGTTCACGAGATATTGCACATTTAAAAAAAATTATCAAAAAGTCATATAAAATAAAAAAAAATATATTTCCTATTGAGAAACATGTTCACTTTTCATATGTAATACCATGCGATAAAAAGGGTGACATCATTCTCGTGGATCTAGCTCGTTCCATTCATGAAAAAGATACTTTGAGTAATACTTTTGTATTTAAACGCCAATAGTCATTTATCTGCTGTAAGAATAACTTATTTCTCCGTCCATAGCGCTTGGCGAGATTTTGGTGACGAATTTAGCGGAATTTCGCCAACTTGGCGACATTTTTAATTGTTGCTAAATTAACAAAAATCTCGCCAAATGGATAAAAATGACGCTAAATCAATGAAAATGACGACTAATTGAAGAAAATTCAATATCTTGGAAAGAATATAAGTATCTACTATAAGAATAACATTTTTCTTAACTGTAAAAGTAGTAAATTCATTGCATTATATAAGGAAAGTCATGTGTTGCCCACATCAGATTTTTTTGTATTGTGATTCAGCTTCAGCCTTTGAAATCAAGTGTTAACCTGCTTTGGCACGTACTGTTTTTCAATTTACTATATTGCGCACTGTGAAAATGACCCATTTTAGACGTTCAGCAAGTGTATTGAAATGCACTAAAAGTGAAGTCTGTCAATGATACAGAAACTGACTTGGAAAGTTAAATTGTAATTTTCTTTTAATAAGTTTGATTTTATTAAAAATGGCCAATGTTTAGCGTCGAATAGCCTTAATAGCGTCGAATTATAGCGTCGAATAGCCTTAAGCAAAAATTGACTCGGTTAGGTTCTGCGTCGTAATCGATACTATAAATATGCAAAAGTTTCATCTTTCAACGTTGCCAAGGGGTTTCGTAGAATCTTGAAAGCAATTTTACCCTTCCCTACATTTTGTCTTCTCGGTGGTGGAATCGAAAACCGGGATCCGTTAGGCTCGATGCCGTGGACGATACTATGTATGCAAAATTTCAAAATATGTCAACAATCTAAACCACCGATGTGTGTGTGTGTGGGGGGGGGGGCGTGCTTCAGGGTCTGTAAAAACTTCGAAAAACACCATTTTCTTCGTCACTGGGAGAAGGGGGAAATCATAAAACTTGCTATGTTAGGGGTTTTCGATTGAGGTTCTTACAGGAGGTTGATAAAGATTCAGCCTTCTATGTCACCGGGTATATAATAATTGTCTAACGCGTTTGTGTATTTCCGTACTTTCCAAAATCCGCCTGGTAACGCGGAAGATTGAAACTTTGCCCACTTGTAATATCGACCACTGAACAGAAACTTATAAAGCCAGATTTTATATTTACGCATCTTTCGAGAGGAACGCAAAAAATAGGGTTTGGAGACGCCGTCAATTCTATGATTAAAAAAAGTGTTTGTTTCGATGTGCTCCATCACCACTGAGAGTTTGTTCCATTAGTTTTAAAACACACACTCTCTCTCTCTCTCTCTCTCTCTCTCTCACACACACACACACACACACATACATATGTGTGTATATATATATACACGAGAAGACTGTTGCATATAACACATCCATCTACTTACATGCGCGCACGCACAAACACACACACAACACACATACAGAGATAGAGAATGAGAGATATATATTTCCAAAAGAGTTCAAAATGAATATAGAAGATCTTAAACGTCCATATTCCTCGAATTCAAAGTTAAAAAAATTCTTAGAAAATTAATATTTTTCCATCACATTAGTTTTACAAAGTAAAAAATAAATAAATAAATCGAATTTGGTTTTTTCGAGTTCATAGCTACAGCTGACAGATAAAACTAGGATTAAATTCATTTGTTAAGCGATCAGCTGTAAGAAATGAAACATATTCGTAAACGTTTTTTCTTAATAATTTCTTCTTATAAATAAAACGTATATTAAAATATACCGTAGTCACACCCTTAGTGTCTGAAAAAAGTTTTATTGACAAGTTTTACAAAGTAAAAAATAAATAAATAAATCGAATTAGGTTTTTTCGAGTTCATAGCTACAACTGACAGATAAAACTAGGATTAAATTCATTTTTTAAGCGATCAGCTGTAAGGAATAAAACATATTCGTAAACGTTTTTTCTTATTAATTTCTTATAAATAAAACGTATACTAAAATATACCGTAGTCACACCCTTAGTGTCTGAAAACAGTTTTATTGACAAGAATCACGTAGTTAAAATGATATATCATTCATAAACGCTTTCTTTTATTTTCTGTTTTGTATATCAGATTAACTTATTATCCACATAATATTTAAACACGTGTTTTCCGGTCATCTTGTAGTTTTAATATGGGTTCCTCCTATATCGTGTACGGGTGCTTCCTTCTGATGTGGTCGTGACAGGTGATCTGAAGAACACACGTGCCACTTCCAACCCTTTATTAACATATATTTTACATGTACGGTTTATGACATTATTACGTTATATAGGATTATGAAATGTTATGAGAACATCATATTAAAACCAAGAAAAATATAGAAAAAGTGTGTCTTGAATTTTTTTTAAACGATTTTATTTTATTTCCTAAATTAAAATCTCATAGTTTGCTTGTGGAATTCGGTTCCGAATGGTCTTTGAGCATAAATAATTTGAATAACACACGCACGCACACACACACACACACGACAACTGCTGTAAACCCTAGGGTCAGTCGAGTGGCCTTGGTTTTCAACATTTAACACACACACACATACACACACATTTACACTGCAGAGTTCACCCCAATGATAGGAACATGCAATTCCCGTCCCATTAGTTTAACTGTAGAGCATTGATTGACCAGTATGAAGATCCGTGGTTCGCTTCCCTGTTGGAGCAGCAAAGTTCTTTACAACACAC
>OX578153.1:98023352-98085852 GCA_951213105.1 Amaurobius ferox | reverse complement strand
CTCTATGCTTAAAACTTCACTTTCTAAAACTTCATCGAAAAAAATCGTCCTTCTCTTTATAAAATCAATTAATATTTCATTCATATCAGCCATGCAGACTCCATGGGCTAAATTATTTTGTGTTAAAGAAATATAGCAATTCAAATACAACTTATTCTATATATTTTGCTGTTTACATTTTACATAAGTGAAAAATAGGCTTCGTTGTAGAAATAATCAAATTTGGGTAATCATTTAAACTCAAATATATTGTATTTGCGTTGTTTCAGTATGTAGATGTACAGAATTTAAGCAAAAATAAAGTAGTTTTAGGACGAATACAACACTCAATATGAATTAAAAAGAACTTAAGAAAGAATCAAGATTTTGAAACAAGATGGATGCCATATATCATTTTGAAGTGGGTCACGTGATCGTTTCATATAAGAGGTGTAATTTTATTATTTTAATTTTAATTTAAAAAACTACTGAATATATCTCGCTGAATATTTTTTTATATATTTTATGGAACAATTTGAATATTATCTAAAATTTTCGAAGCAATTTGTGAAATTTAAATCCGCTTAAAAAATGTTTGAAAAATTAGGTCCCATAGGGCTCAATGTATTTAATTTTTTTAACCCGGGTTCAATCCAAAACTAATTGGGTGATATTATTCATTTATATTCAAATGGGTCCTACAGACCGTCTGAACAACATATTAAAATTTCATTTTGATTAAGTCATTTTTACGGCAGTTATCGTGCTGACGGACAGACAGACAGACAGACAGAATGAACAAAGTCATAAACACTTTTCAACTTTGTTGTAAAGTGTTAAAAAAAGAACTGAAAAACAGATTTTCATTTTGTAAGCAAGTTCAGTCCAAAAATCTCGTATAGCCAATCCAGCAATGAATATAGCAGTACAAAGTATTAAGCACCGAAATATATCCTTCGGGTAAAAGGACAGGATGGAGCTTCGTGATGCGACAGCTCTGTGGCGAAGAGGCCAACAAGAGAATACTTTACCTGAAACACTAATTCATCAAATTCCAGAAAAAATTACAAATACGTGTGATAAGCTTGTGGATTTCCCTCGTGCTGATCAGATTTTGGTACAATTTGGGATAAAAGAACCTGCCTCTTTTTGGTAAAATGATCCGCAAAAATCATAAAAATCTAAAGTCAAAGACTATGTATGCCCAAATTTATCAGATAAATGCTTGTTTTATACGTACGAAAATAAGACCTACCTCATTACTCTAGGACAAGCCGTTCTCGAGATTTTTTCGCATTTTCGCTATGCCTCCTTTGTAGTTATCAAATGAAAATCATGAAAACGAAAATTAAACTGAAATTACCCAATCAGTCTCATTTCAAATAATTATACCTGTTATTTTGTGCAATTAAACTCAATTTAACGAATTAAAGAAATAAAGTGAAAATAAATTTGAGTGTGTAGGGAGAGTCATGTGGTATCCACATCAGCTTTTTAACACTTTACAACAAAGTTGAAAAGTGTTTATGACTTTGTTCATTCTGTTTGTCTGTCTGTCTGTCTGTCTGTCCGTTAGCGCGATAACTGTCGTAAAAAGGACTTAATCAAAATGAAATTTTAGTATGTTGTTCAGACGGTCTGTAGGACCTATGGGAATATAAATGAATATAATATCACCCAATTAGTTTTGGATTGAACCCGGGTGAAAAATGAAATACATTGAGCCCTATGGGACCTAATTTTTCAAATATTTTTTAAGCGGATTTAAAATTTAAAAATTGCTTCGAAAATTTTAGGTAATATTCAAATTGTTCCATAAAATATATAAAAAGAAATTCAGCGAAATATATTCAGCAGTTTTTTAAATAAAAATTAAAATAATAATAACACCTCTTATATGAAGCGATCACGTGACCATGATATGAAAAGATCACGTGACCCACTTCAAAATGATATATGGCATCCATCTTGTGTCAAAATCGTGATTTTTAAAGTTCTTTTTAATTCATATTAAGTGTTGTATCCGTCCAAAAACTACTTTATTTTTGCTTAAATTCTGTGCATCTACATACTGAAGCAACGCAATTACACTATATTTGAGTTTAAATGCTCATCCAAATTTGATTATTTCTACAACGAAGCCTATTTTTCCCCTACGTAAAATGTAAACAGCAAAGTATGTAGAATGAGTTGTATTAGAATTGCTGTATTTCTTTAACACAAAATAATTTAATCTATGGAGTCTGCATGGCTGATATGAATGAAATATTAATTGATTTTATAAAGAGAAGGACGATTTTTTTCGATGAAGTTTTACGCATAGAGTTTAATTACTTGTAGCTTCATGGTCTTATTTTTAAATAAAATAAATTATTATAGTATTGTGATGAATGACATGAATGGGAAATTATTTATGGATGAAATGCTGCTTTTATAGAGAGAACCAGGCGTATTATTTTTTCTATGACGTCATTTAAATGAATTTCATTTGTTTTCCATGAAGTTTTCAAATATAATAAATTATCGTAGTATTATGATAATTCTAAAATTATTACCGGGGAATGTATCACATTTTAGAGATGTTTAAACTAGGCAATTTATATTTCAATGTGGTCATTTGAATGAACTTCATTTTTTTCGATGAAGGCTTAAGTTTTCAAATATAATAAATTAATGTAGCATTGTGATAAGTTTTAAAATATTACCGAGGAATATGCATTGCATTTTAGACATGTTTAAATAAAATTGCATTGAAGTTGGAAAGTGTTTCATAATCAATGCTTTAAGCATGATTGATCTTTCTTGTTATTTATGTTTCCAAAATTCACAACGTATTTTGTTGAAAATAAGAATAGTTATCGGAAATTTAATTGATAATGCACCAAACTAATAATCACTAATTAATAAATTCAATAATCTCTTATTTTCATACCACTGTACACATTTTTACCTTTACAATATTACGCGGCTGTCATTCAAGTTTTCGATTTCATGGAGCAATAATGAAATTTATAAAATATTCTTTGTATCTCCATCTAGTGATTGTATTGTTTTCAAACCTTCATAAATATATTATAGATGTTTGAATTTTGAAAGCGATCTATCAACGTGTTATCATATTGATAGATCGCTTTCGGTATAACAAAGCAATCTATGGCGTAATTTATGAAGGACTCTCAAGCTAGAATTTTATTATAACTGAGTCTTTAGAAATTAAGAGATGGGAACATCATGTTCAAGGTTAACACATTGATTGTTTAGCTGAACAAAAGCTATTATGATTTGTGACTTTATTTCTGACCACGTTCGAAATGAAAGATTGTGATTTTCAAATATATCATATTCTATTCATTATCTATGCTGGGTCGTATTTTAATAAATTTTACCGTGAGATAGCAGTTTTTAATCTAAGCTTTATACCGAACAAAACATTGATACAAACCATTAATTAATAAATAATTTTATATTCGTAAATTTTAAACCACTTAGAGCATTAGATGCACTCATTGTCATAAAAATTGGCGCATAAAAGAAAGAGTTGTCAGAATCGAAAGAAATTTTATATATGTTAGTGCAACGTTGATATAAGTGATATTAAAATCAAAGCAAAATGATCATTTATTTCAGAAAAAATTACAAATGAATAGAGGTTCTAGTACCCTGTTGGGCTACCTATAGCGTGAATACACAATGAGATATGGGCGGGATTGAGACATACAGGCCCCAAATGGTGTCCACTGTCATCTCTTCACCAGTTGTTGTAATTGCGCCTCTAGTTCGACAAAACTCGTTGGCTGTCCAACTTGTTGTCCCAAGTGATCCCAGACATACTCGATCGGCGACAAATCTGAGGATCGGGCAGGCTAGGGAAGGGTGGTAATGTAGCGGAGGCATTTCTGTGGCACCCTTGCTGTGTGTGGACGAGCACTGTCCTGTTGAAAAATGTCTCCTGGGAACCATGCCATGAGTGGAAACACATGTGGCTGAAGGATGTCACGAACGTACCGCTGCACCATCTTGGTTCCGTGGATCAATATTAGAGGTAACCGGGTGTCGTGTGCTGCGGTAACCATACCATCACACCAGCTGTGGGAGCGATGTGCTGCTGTAAAACGAAAACAGGATTGCGGAGTTCACCACGGGGCCTCCACACACGTTCATGCTTGTAATCCCTGTCCAAATTGAATCTCGATTCGTCGCTGAAGACGACTTTGTTCCATTCGGTTGCAGTCCAATCCCGTCGAGCGCGACACCACCCTAAACGGAGGCGACGGTGGGTGGGTGTCATTGGCAGCACGCGTAACAGGCGCCGCGATACCTAATGTCCTTCAACCAGGCGCCTCGTGATGGTGCAGAGAGATACAGGGACCCGTAGTGAAGGTGTTGCCTGTGTCCGGATGGCAGACAATGGTGCAGTTGACGCTGTACGTGCTTGTCGGGTGATGTGACGGTCTTCTAGACTATTGGTCTGCCGAGGGTGTCCTGAGCCTGACCGCCGTGTATGCGATCTCTTTCTCGTCCACTGGTCCCAACACTTCCTCACCGTAAAGTCAGAATGACCTAGGTGGCGGGCTCCTGGTCGAGCTAACCATCCCGCTTCCATCTTTCCGATGATTCTTCCCCCTCTCGAACTCTGACAACTGATCATATTGTCTTCGATGGCGGTCGAACGGCACCCCTAATGAAAAAGCGTCCCTCTGCAATAGATTAAGTGCAGGCAAAAATCCTCTGCGTACCCTTTTTTTGTGCCAGGGAGGACGAAGTTCAACGCCCTCTGGTGGCATTACGCCTTGCGCAATCATTTGCATATCTAATCATTTGCAATCATTTGAATTTCTAATCATTTTCATATCTGCCTGACACGTACATTCATGCCAAGTTTCGTTACGATCCCATAATTACATCTTGGTGAGCAAATTTTTAGGGCAATGATTGTATTTTAAGTTTGGTACACAAGTAGATCATTTGATAATATTTATAGAAAAAATTCAAATTTTCGAAAATTTACATTATAGGTATTGCTACGTGCCCAAAACATGAGAAAAGAGAAATAATTGCAAACGTACTTTCACATGAGATAGGTACTTTAAATTTGATGGAAAGATACAAAATGTAGATAGGTTAAAACAATTTACTCAGGCATCTGACGTTTTTAAATATTACTGATTTTAGGGATGTCGTACCTTAAATATTGGAAAGTTATTGTGAAATGCTTCAACGAAGAAAGGACTTGAAATATGACGCGTGTATCGATTGATTACGAAAAACTCAAGCATTATCAGTTAATAAATTTATGATGATTGGGTTTCATTATTATGACAACATATTTGGTAAAATCTCGCTAACTTGACAACCCTTGATGAAATTTCCAAAATTCAAGAAATTGATCGGCCAAGAATATCACTCAATGTTTTTCTTGATATTTCCATAGAAGGTATATGAAAGTTCTCATTGTACAATTAGCGAAGTTATGTGATACGAGTAAAAGTAAATTGTGTATATGTCACTGATTCAAGAATACGATATTCTATTTTGTGATTTGTAAAGCATTTATTTTCTGTTTTATTATATAGGGCAGTTATTTTGTGTGAGTTATTTTGCATTTTGTTCTTGTTTATGCTTATTGCTGCTTTAAATAAAGCGAAGTTATCAAGATATTCGGTTTCATTTTTGTATCTTTAGAGTCCACCCATGAATGCAGAAGATTATAAAATGTTATATTTTCATTAATGCTTATTTATTTTGAAATTGCAAATTACAACGTTTATTTTGAACTAGAAAATGCCCCCGATGGATTTAAAGCATGGCTTAATTGAATTCATTTAAGTGTTTAAAAAGGTACAGTCGCGTCTGCAGCTTTATTAAAATTCTTAAATGCTATCTCAGCAAATTTTTATTAGAACGTTCTCATTTTCTAGTACAATACTCATATTGATAATTTAATGAAATATTAAAAAAATTAGAACGATATGCTTTAAATTCAAGAAGTTGGAAAACTGATAAATTGAATCCATTTTGGTCTATTTTTCCGTTTTGACAAATATCTGGCATTTTAAGTTTTATCACCTGGCCGAAATCAAACGCAGACAATAACTTCTCTGAAAAGCACCCATGAAAAAACGGATATATTAATAGTAATTAAATGCTATCTCAGCGATCTCCATCAAAATTTTGCCATATTATGATAATATAATATTATAAAAAATTGCTACGATATATTTTAAATTTGCAAAGTTATATAACCGATAAATACAATCCACTTTCTTAGGAAAACAACTGTATTTCCGTTTCGACAAATATCTGCCATTTGATCTCTTAGCGTCTGTCTGGAATAAAACTTATTTTGAAATCGAAATTCAATTATCTATAACTTTGAAACTAATTCTAATTTTAAAAAATCTAGCCTATGTGCATCGTTCTGAAGCACCTATGTAGCAAATTTCGACACTGTCCGACACTTCTACTACAAATGACATACACATACATACATACATACGCAGATACTCACACAACCATCTTCTTTTACTATGCAAATGGTTTAAGATATTGAAATCTAAAAATTGCATTGAAAATCAATAAATCTATTTGTAATTTTCCATTTTAATGCTGTTGAGAGCTAAGATTGAATTTGTTGTCCTTTGCCATCCATTACAAATGCGAAAAATACGTGTGTTTCATTCTGCCGTCGGATTCAAACGCCTGCATGGAAATTGTTTTATATCGATAATAATTGATCGGATAAAAAAAATCGATACTTTCACAGTGATGATTGTATTACATACATTATAAATACGTGAATTACAAATCTTAACAATCCATTTACTATTGATATTACGAATATAAAAATCTCAATACATCATTGCAGAAAACGTTTAAATCTGTCTAATCATTAATAATACGTTCAATTCAAATATTGCATTTATTAAACTGTTAGTATTTAAATCTGTCAACGCAAGAAAAACTAACAACCTTAACAAATAATGTAGCAATTTGTTTTAAATAAGTTGTAGCTATATGTCCTATACGCTATTATATGTCCTTCCATTTCAAAATATATTTTTTGGAAAGTAGTAAAATTTTCATTCATATTATGATGCAGTTTAATTCATATTGTGCAGTTATTCATATGTGGTGCAGTTAATTCATATTGTGGTGCAGTTATTGCAGTGCAGTGGCTGTGTTTAATTCATATTGTGGTGCAGTTAGTCTTATTATAAGGGAAGACGCCATTACAGTGTGAAAAATAATTTTATCTTTAGAGTACATTGATTTTTAAAGAGGGAGTAACTGCAAAACCCTCCACTTTACCATTAGAATTCTTTTCTTCTTCGTTGAAACTGTAAAATTCAATATTGAAGAAGTCACTGAAGATACATTTCTGTTTAACTTAATCTATTATTTATACCATCATCAAATTTTACAACACATAAACCAATAATTCGGACGAGAAGATTAAATATCGTTAAATGCGACAATATATTTTGAAGTGCGATGATCAGGTATTTTGCTTCCAGAAATCAACCCCTCCCCCTTAATTTAATTGTAGTTGCTTCTCATGACCTCATAATATCCGATTGGTGTTTTACCTTATTCTGTTTCTGAGGCAGAATTGATGCATTTTTATTATTCATATACAGTGACCGCCGCTTATAAGAAACACGTTCGTTTCGCTCGTTTTGTTTCTTATAAGCAGTTGTTTCTTAAATCCGGAAATTTTTTAAATATCGTTCTTCCATTGTAAATACTAACTATTGAACACAGTTTTACAGAATTTAAAAGATAAATGTATATAAGTAAAATATTAGTACGTACATAATACATTTGTAAATTAAGTTTTGCATTCAAAAATATTTCTCATTTTACAAATTAAGCCTTACAACTTAAATTATTATCTATATGCATATAGTATGCAGTTAAATAAGAATAAAAAGTAAAACTCATAGGTCGTTCATTTATGTATAAGAGCATAGTACATTTTCATACATACCGTAATCTATTACTGAAGAATAGCAAAAAACTTATCCAGTATTGTTTGTGCTAACGAGTCTGTGATTAGTTTACGTACATCCATTTCTAAATCATAAAACAGTCCATAAACTTTTTCTGATGCCCCTCTGTGTTCAAGAGTTTTTCTAATTATAGTTAGGGCTTCTCGCGACTGTTTGGCTGTAGGAAAATTTTCTTCTTGTGGAACGTCGTCTTCATTTTCTTCTTCATTGCAAACATTCTGAATTTCCGCACTATGTCATCATCATTGTTTTCTTCAGATGTTTGTAAATTTTCGTCGATGTGAATCCATTCTTCGAAAGGTGCTTTAAATTCTTCTTCATCTTCTGCTGGTATGGCAACATTATTTTTCAAAAATCCTGCTTTACGGAAGCAATTAAAAATGCATATGTCAGAAACTTTTTTCCATGCGCCTGCGATCATATGGATAACATCAAGCAAGGTTGTTTTCTTGCTTATTGACTACACGGAGGTGGAGAATCATACTTTTTAAGTAAACTTTGCTTTTCAAGCAAAGTAAGGGTTTGCCACATGCTTCACTAGCAAAACATAAAATGACTAACTAAAGCTGTACGAATCTTATTTGAGTGCATAAGCAAAGATGCCTTTCCTTATCAGTACATTTCCTTAACTGCCAAAAGATTAAAGCTCGTTTCTTACTGGTTTGGGGTTGTACTCCCCAAGTCTTTCTGCGGAGAAATCCTCTGTCATTCTTTGTTACATAGCAAACTCCCACCCCCTCCCCGTACGCCCAGAGACAAGAGATAACAACTCGTCCTTCAGTTAACCTTAAACAAATCGATTTTTTTTTTTTACACCAGCGTCGCAAGGAAATCAACAAATTTTCTGTAGAAAACTGTTTCTTATAAGCGGAATCGTGTTTCTTATAAGCGACACAATTTTAATATGTTAAAACGAAGTTTGTATTTGTTTCTGTCGTTTTGAGTCTTATAAACGGCTGTTTCTTATAACCACTGAATCTTATAACCGGCGGTCACTGTATTATAGTTTTAACACACATTGTAGAAATTTTTGCTGCGTTCATAAAAGTGACCACTCTTGTCAACATATCTGATTGGCGATTCTTCTTTACAATATTCTCCGTTCAAATGTCACTGACGCTAATAACAGCTCAAACGCCAATAATATCTGATCTGTTTTCTGTCGCTCCTTTGCTCTGACAGCGTCTCAGATCACCAAATTAGCAATTAATACTTGAATACTTTTGCGTAAATCCTTTTGGAAGACGTTCTGGGTCAGTCTTTTTACTAGCGGCCAGACACGTCGCCCGCACTGGCTCAATATTTTTGTTAGAGGTCAGACATGCCAGACGCACTGACTCAGTCTTTTTGTTAGAGGTCAAACATGCCACACGCACTGGCTCAGTCTTTTTTTTGAAGGTCAGACATGCCAGGCGCACTGACTCAGTCTTTATGTTACAGGTCAAACATGCCACACGCACTGGCTCAGTCATTTGGCTAGAGGTCAGACATGCCGCCCTCACTTGATAGGTCCGAATTTTGGGTCGATATTTGGCATGTTCAAAATTTTGCTGACCCCAGTTGACCTGAAGAAACAGGAATCTGGGCCTGTACGGTTCTGTCAACATCTTTAATGTAATAAATATTTCGATTACAAAATGTCACCAATGGCGCCAGTATGACGAGTCCTTTGTATTTCCAGTCTTTTTTTATTGTTCGCCTGTAACATAGCATCTTTATAGCACAGTACACAAATTATCATGTTACACATTTCAATTATTTTGTAATTCCAGCATCACAAATATATTCTTTATTGACCAGGCCACTGTTCATCTCCGTAAATGTGGTATAGGATTATTTTCCTAAAAACAATATTTACGG
The DNA here is from genome assembly GCA_951213105.1 of Amaurobius ferox. Taxonomy (NCBI): domain Eukaryota; kingdom Metazoa; phylum Arthropoda; class Arachnida; order Araneae; family Amaurobiidae; genus Amaurobius; species Amaurobius ferox. The sequence goes on along the minus strand of OX578153.1, from coordinate 98,076,004 downwards.
AAAATGAAGACTGCTATAATGAGAAATTTTTGAATGAAAAAAATATAGCAATGTAAATGAATATTCGGTAACTAAATATGCCAGAAAAAATAAATTTTAATTGTATTCCCATATAAACATATATAGTTAAAAAATCACAAATAAATTAATCAAACATCTGATGTGGGCAGCACCTGACTTTCCCTACAGACTAAATTCATTTTCTCTGTCTTTCTTTCATAATTCACTAAATTGAGTTTTATTGCACAAAATACACGGATAATTATTTGAAATTACACCTAATTTGTTTAGCATCGAGTTTATTTGGCGACTGGACGTTCATTTGGCGACAAGGGCGGCATAACGATAATGCGAAAAAACTGAAATGTCACAAGAACGATTGCTTCTAGAGTTATGGGGTTGGTCTTATTATTTTTATTATCGAAAATTAATTATGAATAAAGCAATAATTTAATTGACACATTTGGGAATATGTGACATTTTATTGAAAATTTTGACGATTTCTCTTGCGAGCCATTTCGCAAAAACGGCAGGTTCTTTTTATCTGAATCGTACCAAAATTTATACAGCACCAGGGTACAGCCAGGGTATCTCACATTTGAATTGTCTACCAAATTTTGGTCAATTAGTTTATCAGCTAGAGTGGATGTACACATAGTACAGATAAAGACAGACAGACAGACACACACAGACAGATACACACGGACAGATGTCACGCTAAAAATAGGGTTCTTGAGTGCTTGGAAAGAGTAAATTCGTCGAAAACTCTACAATTTCCGACGCGGTTCTAATATTTTTTCTATACATTACAATGTATTGAAGATAAAGCAAAACATTGTATATTGATTCTAAAATTTCTTATAATTGAATTCAAGATCATGTCTACATTGGTGCAAACTTAAGTCTTAAAGTTCAGTGAATTTTTAATAAATCAAAAAACACAAACCCATACGCACTCTAAGATGTACATTGAGCATTATTGACATAGATCATTAAATTTTTAGTGATGCATATGCTAGAAAACACATTTATTTTCTGTCAATGGGAGGATGCTGTTTAAAACGTAAAACATGCTTTTCTGTTTGCCTCCATGTCTGGTCAAGATATCCCAAAACTTTTGCTATCAGAGTACTAAAATTTCAATACATATTTACAATAGAATAAACACTGCTAAAATGTAGAATTCCATTCTTAAAATATCAAGCTATATATTTTATTTGGTTACATTGTTCACATTTTGAAGGAAGTAATAGCTCCGAACAAATCGAACAAATCATCAGAATATTTCAAAATACTTTTTAGTGTGTGAAGCAATTGAACTAGCTCCTTTATAAGCGTACTATTTCAAATCCGTATTTTGCAAGAAAAACTTCAGCTTCATGGATTAGGAATATATTTTATGCATGCAAAGTATACTGCAGACGATCGTAATTCCACATAAATTACGTATGTCTGCAGGTATTACAGAATTCGCTTGCAGATAGATTCTAGAAATGAACTTAAACTTTAATAGTCAATTTTAAGAAGATATTTAGATTTATCACAATTAAATTCTGTACAATATCCAGTATATACGAATTCAGTAAATATAATATTCGTATAAAGAAAACTATTTTGATTGGATAGAACATTCAATAAGGATTTTTGGTGAATTGACGTGTTTTAAAAATCTATTCAAAGACATCTATTCAAAGTATTGGAATCATATTGAAAATCGCAACTCGAGTTTTCGACGGATCTACACGTTTTAGGACCTCTAGAACACGAAAATACTATTTTTAGTATGACGTCTGTGTGTGTGTGTTTGTCTGTCTGTGTGTCTGTCTGTCTGTGCAATGTGTGCATCCACTCTAACTCAAAAACTAATGGAACTAATTTCATAAAATTTGGTAGGTAAGTCACTTGGGTGTGATCCTGGTGCTTATTAGTTTTTAGTACGATTCAGGATAAAAGAACCCGACTTTTTTTGCGAAATGACCCACAAAAATTGCTTGTATCCACTTTTGCTGAAAAACTAATAAATCAAATTTTACAAAATTTAGTAAATAAGTTACTTGTGGGTTACCCTGGTGCTTATTAGATTTTTGTATTATTCGGAAAATAATAACCTGCCTTTTTTTGCAAAATGGTCCTCCAAAATCGTCAAAATCTCAAATAAAAAACTACGTACGCTCAAATATATCAATTAAAGGCTTGTTTTATACGTAATTTTTAATGATGAAAAGACTAAAACCAACTCTATTACACTAGGTTTAGCCGTTCTCGAGATATTTTAGTTTTTTCGTATTTTCTCTACGCCACGTTTGAAAACAAGTTCAGTTACCAACTGAGAACGAAAATTTAATTAAATATGCAAATTCAGTGTCATTTAAAATAATTATGGATGTTATAATGTGCAATTAAATTCAATGTAATGAATTATTGAAGGAATAAAGATAACTTGAATATGAGTCTGCAGGGAAAGTCATGTGCTGCCCACATCAGATTTTTTATAATGCAAGTATGCATTAATATTTAAGCCTTCTATATGCACTAATATTTATCCCGTCTTTGGGTATCTATTTTTATACCATTTATAGACATCAGAATTCATTTTGACCTTAGTCATTTATGCTTATTCGTCACTAGATACTGTTATTTATGGTGGTCCTAGATGCAGTCAATTGTGGATCCCCAAGCACGTGCAACAGGTGACAGAGCTCTGAATAAAATGTAAATTAGAAATTTTCTCAAGATACTGAAATATGACAGAGGTTAGATGCAGTCACATATATGACAGATAATATATGCATCAGTCACTTATATGATATACATCCGTCACTTATATACAACAGTCACTTGCATGATATGACAGAGAATAGATACATACACTTATGTTATCCTCAAGCACATGCAATAGGTGACAGACTTCTGAATAAAATTGAAATGGGAAATTTTCTCAGGATCTTATAATATATGACAGAGGTTAGATGCAGTCATTTATATGACAGAGCATATATACATCAGTCACTTATATGATATACAGCAGTCACTTGTATTATATACAGCAGTCACTTATATAATATGACAGATAATATATACAGCAGTCACTTATATGATATGTAGCAGTCATTTATACTGCAATCACTTATGTTATCCCCAAGAACATGCAATAGGTGGCAGAGGTTTGATTAACATCGAAATTGGAAAGTTTCTCAGGATCTTGCAATATATGGCAGCGGTTTCAATTGACAGAATGATACGGTGAGAGGATGCTATCCTATAGAAAAGAAGAAAATAGGAATGAGCATACATAGAAATATTTTCAAAAACATTACTTTTTTTATATAATAGGATGAGAAAGTAAGAATATTTTGTACTGTAATATTTAAAATTGATGATTTTACTTAAATATGTAGCTCCAGAGGATCCTGCACTCCTGTGTCTACTGAGAAGCAATTTTGCTTCTATTGAAACAAAGAGATCATTTTTTTTATTGATGTCGTTTCGAATGTGAGGGAAAATTATTCAAAGCAGTTGAAAAAATTTGATGTGGGCAGCACATAACTTCTCCTACAAACGCGATTTCATTTTCTGTTTCTTTCTTTCACAATTCCTTAAATTGCGTTTATTTGCATAAAATAACGTGAATAATTATTTCAAATGACACTGAATTCGCAGGTTGAATTCAATTCTTGTTTTCATTTGGCGACTGGACGAATTTTCAAAGGGAACATGACAAAATATGAAAAACTAAAATATATTGAGAACTGTTCATCCTAGAGTTATGGATATGCCCTTATTATTTTTATCGTCAAAAAATACGTATTAAACAAACACTTAATTGTAGTCTTTTATTCTAGACTTTAACGATTTTTGTAGGTCATTTCGTACAAAAAAAAAATGAGGTTTTTTTTTCCGAATCGTAGTTCTTATTGGCGTCAAGATAACCCACGAGTGACGTATCTACCAAATTTTGTGAAAATTGGTCTATCAGTTTATCAGCTAGAGTTGATACTTACATTTCACAGACAGACTCCATAGAGATAGGCAGACAGACACACATACAGACATCACGCCAAAACTAGATTTTTGGAGTTCTAGAGTGCTCGAAAATGTCGATCCACTGTAAACCTAAGTTGCAATTTTTTATACGAATCCAATACTTTCCCTATACTTTAAAATGTATTGTAGGAAACGTAAAATATGAATGAAATTACGAAACGTGAGTTCTGAAGCTTCTACTTTCGAATGTAATCGCCAACTTGAATCTCATGCTCCAACTTGAATCTCATTCTCCAACTTGAATCTCATTCTCCAACATTGAATTTTTATAATGAAATTAAACACTTTCGTATAATAAACAATACTGTCACATAAGAAAAAAGTATGATGTGGCCAGCACATGACTTTCACTGCAAAATTCTCATGATAATGCAATTGACATTTAATTAATATTCCGTGAAATAAATGACCCTTGGCGAATTGTTTGGGGTCAAACACAAAATGGAAGGAGTAAGATACATGAGAATGACAGTAATATATTTGCCGCCTAATATTTCATATTTAATGTGAGCACATTTAACGAAATATACTATTGTTTCAATTTTATGTATCTTATCAACAAATTTATCGAAAAAATATGCTACATCTCGAGAGCGGAACATGCTAGATTTCTAGAATTAGTGTATTTCGTTTTCTATTAATTATGCAAGTATAAAACGATTATTAATTTAGCATTATTGAATATCCTTGTTTTTTTAGGAGTGTAAATAATTTGGGGGGAATATTCCGTACTTTTGTATGACATTTAAAAGTCGTGGAATGTCAGAATTCACTGTAATTGTATAATTTATTCGGTAGATCTCTCTCTCTCTCTCTCTCTCACACACACACACACACACACACACACACACACACACACACACACACGCATATATATATATATATATATATATATATATATATATATAATATAAGAGCAATGTTCTGGGTATTTCGTTTTATGCTATTTTATGGTAGATCTTCTGCTTTTTTTGTTTACTTGATCCTTGTTTATTCATATGGAGTACGTCTTTTGCTTTGATGTTACGCGGAAATATGGTCTCAGGTATTTATCGGCTCCGGGAGTGTTTCCTAAGGAGTAAAAGTCGACTATAACCGGGAACTAGGGATCAAAATCCCCCTAGGCCATTACGTATTTCCCTGTTGGCTATTTTTCATATATTGTTCTTTATAGCTCTTTTATTATACAGGACTTTATAGTGCAGCATAGCGCCTATAGTCTTGATATTATAAGCTGTTCAGGTTCAACGTTATGTAGTTATATATTATCAGGGCCGTAGCCAGAGACGAAATTGAAAAGGGGATTTAGAGAAATACAAGGGGGGGGGGGGTGCTCACTAACAACACAATTAATCATTAGCATTTATAAATCCCAATAGTTACTGTTTTGTATTTCAATTCATATAAATTATTAACAAATAACTGCATATTTATATTTGCAAGCTGAGAGCAGATTAGTGATATCCATAAGTACTATACATCAATATTAATATAAAATAATTACAATTGATTTTAATTTAAGCATTAACTAGTAATAAAGCTGTTAATAATTTATAGAAAGATCCTGAAGGTATTTATCGGCTAAGTTATCTAAAAGTTAATGCTTAATATTAACTTTTACCTACTTATCAGTTGATTTTGACTCTAATGTATAACAGTGAACCCTACAATAATATAAAAGTATCCTAAATACTATTGATTGTCATAATTTTTAAATATTTTTAAATTAAATATGTAAAAAAAAATTGATCATTAGTATAATTTAGCTGAATTAAAAAATCTTTAAAACGAACTAATGCATAAAAATTCTCGAAGAAATTTTTTACATTATACATATTACATTATTACATTACTACATTATACATTCTATTGTAGGGACTGTAATGACAAAAGATCATTTGACTTTCCTTACATGCATAGTAAATAGAAACATACACAGAAAAAACTTTTGAAGAATATTTTTAGTAAATTCAAATTTATTATATGCAACAGAACTTAACTAGAACTGGCATAATTTGTTACCGCTGACAACTTAATTGCACAAAATCCAAAAATAATTAGTTGATGATAGCAATTAATTCCACAAAAAGTTATTCGTCCATAAAAAATCATTTGGGTCATGGATGTTTTTTTGGTATTCTTTATTTTCTCCCTCACATATTTTTCGCGAAGGTCTTTTATTTGCTGCAAAGTGATGTCTAGGGAATTTTTTTTATATTACCGTAATTTTCTGTAGAAAATCCGAGAAAACTTAATTTTTATTACATTATTTTATATAGTCAGATTTAATTAATCTCCCCTCGGAATATTTTACCTATAGTTAAGATTTTATAAGGCAAATTTATATTAGGTTGATTTCATCCATCAGATTTAATCCGTTTCGTTTCGAACTTGTAGAAGCATGCAGATGATGTGTTAAAATAATGGTATGCGGTTCAATAAGACCTACTATTAGATTCGTCTTTTATTTCTTTGTCTATAAGTCCCACTTGGCAGCAAATTTGGTAACAATTTGCGATCATTGGTGGCAAATTTGGTGAAATACTGCTACCTTGTCGACTTTTGGAAAATGTCCTCAAACCGATGGAAAATAAACACCTTGAAAAACTTCGCTTAATTTCTTTGATAATCCCTGTCGCTTTGGGGGAATTATTAATTTAATATTCTCTATTTGCGAGTTTTTGGGTCTCATAATTAATTGCGTTTTGTTAGATTTTTGCAATTATATTTGATTAGGGCGTCGTATAATAATTTAATAATTAACAATATCGATCGTTATAAAGGTGTATATTCCGTATATGTTCGGAGAAATTAAGAGCGGAAGGTTTGCAGGCCGATGGATGGAGGAATCTTTTATATAAATTTATGCACACCATCATATGACGAGTTTAATATTTAGAAAACTATGAAAATTAAAAGTTTTTAATTACGAGCATTTTAAAACAAAAATGCATGATTAAAAAGGAAGTTAATCTTCCTATGTGTAAACTAAATACACTATTTTGCCAAAAAAACGAAGCACACCTAAAATGTAATCCGATTATCTCGAAATTTTGCATGCAAATTCCTTTATACCAAGTATGCAAATGATTAAATTTGCAAGACCAATGAATGTTGACTTCGGTAATAGCGCGCGCTTCCACTGCGTAGCTAGTTTCCTATAAAACAGGTTAAAATGTGGACGGTTTATCTTTGTTCGTTATCGGCGTTGCAGTTCCGTGGAGACACAACCAATAATTCCCTTACGATGTTGTCGAAGACCTTATAAGCAAGTAGACGAGTTCGAACGTGGTCGTATAATCTGGATGAGTGATGCTAGCCGGTCATACCGAGCAATAGGCCGCCACCTGTACCGAACGGACACTGCTGTGAAAAGGTGCTGGCAGGAATGGCTGCTGCAAGGAACTCATCTGCGGAATGTAGGCTCTAGAAGGCCAAGGTGCACGAATGCGAGGCAAGATCGGATGATTGTGTGACAGACCCGAACTGGGCCAACGACATCATTGTCCGCCATCCAACGCGCTATAGCCTCTTCCATACTACCCGTGGTACTTTCCACCATCTTACGGCACTTGGCTGCGGTGAAGTTACACTTACGTCGGCCTTTAAGACCTCTGCACATAATCCCACAACATCGACAGAGTCGTTTGGAGTGGTGTCGTAGCCGAGGACCATGACTGCCAGCAGACTGGCATCGCACAGTGTTCAGCAATGAATCACGCTTCAGTCTTTCAGCAGATGACCATCGGGTACGTTTGTGGAGGCGCTAGGGCCTGCGGTCCTAACCAGCCTTTGTTTTACACAAGCACACAGCTATTACTCTTGGTGTGATGGTGTGGTGTGCTATCTCTTACGACAGCAGGTCGCCCCTAGTCATCCTGCGTACAACTTTAACGGCTCAACGATATGGTGATGAAATCCTACGACCATTTACGTTACCCTTCATGGCACGTCACTCTGGGATCATCTTCCAACAAGGTAATGCCACTCCACATACGGGTCGCATATCTGTGGACTGTCTCCGTGCTGTTGATGCTGTTCCTTGGCGAGCAAGGTCACCATACCTTTCGCCAATTGAGCATGTATGGTACATGCTAGGTCGCCATATTCGGGTACCCTAAAATGTAACAGATCTGGAGTAACAACTGAGGAGTGCCTGGCAGAATGTATCGAAGGATGGCATCAGGAAACTTTATCACTCCTTACCTAGACATATACAAGCATGCATTGCTGCCAAGGGGGTTTCACCAATTACTGATTTGAAAATTCAATGTGCAATTGCTAACCATTGATGGGTCCTGCGGCCTTGACTTTGTAATCATTTCATTACTTGTGTATAAGCTGTACGCATATTTAATTTCAATAAAAACAGTCACTTTTATCGTGGTGCTTCGTTTTTTATTGTAAAAGAGTGTATATCTAGGTTGCCTGCCAAAATAGCCGTTCATTCTGTTTCCGTAATGGGCGCGTAATCTTCGTGTTGGCGAACGATGGAAACACAGGTTAGCCAAGTGATCAAGATATTTTTGATTTTCGATTTTAAGCTCTTGCAAAGTAATAATAGAAATAAGATATTCATACTGGTTTTTCCGGTAACATTTTATCGGTATTTTAATGCCTACTCTGATACGAAAAATTGGACTTTCACTATTATCGGTTTTTCATATCTTTTAAATTATATGACCGAAAACGTAACTATCGATATACGTTCATATATTAGACAAATTTGAACTACTACTATACAAGGCAAATGTTTGTCTTACATAGCAGATCAATTTAAAAAATGAAAATGGTGGTTCCTTGACACCAGTTTTGGAATAACAATTAATGTATTTAACACAATTTATCGTTCTATAAATTTATTTATGCTGTTTTTACTGGGCAAATTGTACATTGTAGATTTTACATTTGGATCTGTTGTGGAATTTTATATTAAATTCTTCTCAATTTTTCTTTCTACGCATTTAAATTTTAAATAAGTACAAATATCTATTGCTACGAGGAAATGTAGCTTATATATGAATTGTCTGTACAAATCGCAAAAAATTCGAGGAGGCTTAACAATATATCTCAGATATTTAATGCTGGCTGCAGTCCAGCAAATCGGACCGGCGCCCGACGTCTTACATTCTTATTTATATGCGTCTTCTAGACATTATCTTGCTTTAAAGGAACTGAACATATACCAAAGATCGATAGGAATGCATCTTGGTGTTTAAATTCACATACATTTGATATTTCTTAATTGATCCCTTATACTAACGTAGAGAAAATATTTTCCTATGTTAGTGCTTATATTAGTATCGTACTGTTTTAAAGAGATACCTTAGGACGTACAAAAAGTCAAAATATGACTGAAATCAAAATTTTTTAGGTTTTTACATATAAAAGAGAACTTAAAAATAATGAGTTGATTCATAATTTATTTCGACTTATCATTTTTAAGTTCACTGTGAATGTTTTCGATTCCGATATTTTAAGTAATTAAAATCAAGTTTTAGAGTATTTTTTATCTATATGCTTTATACCGTTCACAACTTTAAAGCTCTTTTTTCCGAAATTATATTTTGTACTGCGACTGTTTATACAAAATTCTCCATGCGCATTGATTTTTAACATTTTACAACACAGTTGAAAAATGTTTATGTCTTTGTTCATTCTGTCTGTCTGTCCGTTCGCACGATAATTGCGTAAAAATGACTTTATCAAAATGAAATTTTAGTATGTCGTTGAGACTGTATGTGGGACATATGGGAATGCAAATGAATAATATCACGCAATTAGCTTTGGATTGAACCCGGGTTGAAAAAATGAAATACATTGAACCCTATGGGACCTAATATTTCAAACATTTTTAAGCGAAGTTAAATTTCACAAATTGCTTCAAAAATTTTAGGAAATATACAAATTATCCAACAAAATATATAAAAAAAATTCAGCAAAGTATCTTCGGTAGTTTTTTTAATAAAAATTAAAATAATAATTACACCCATATAATATGAAGAAATCACGTGACCCACTTCAAAATAAAAAAATGCATCAATCTGTTTTTACAAAGTAAAAATCGTGATTTTTAAAGTTCTTTTAAATTTATATTTAGTGTTGCATCCGTCCTAAAACTGTTTTATTTTTGCGTATTTTCTGTGCATCTATATTCTGCGTCAACGCAATTACAATATTTTGAGTTTAAATGATCATCAAACTTTGATTATTTCTACAACCAAGTCTAATTTTAATGAATGCAGAATGTAAACAAGTCATTGTAAAATGAGCTGTATAAGAATTGATGAATTATTTTCACGCAAAATTATTTAGCTTTGGAGTCTGGAATAAAACCGTATGGGGGAAATGTTTACTACTTTTACATAGAAAGCCAGACGATTTATATTTTGTTAACGTCATTTGAATAAAGTTCATTATTTTTCGATGAAGTTTTAACTTTTAAAGTCAACTAAGTTTTTCTACTTCCGTGATAATTAAAAATATCTGATGTGGGCAACACATGACTTTCCTTATATAATACAATGAATTTACTACTTTTACAGTAAAAAAAATGGTTTTTCTTATAGTAGATACTTATATTCTTATCAAGATATTGAATTTTCGACAATTTGTCATCATTTTCATTGATTTAGCGTCATTTTTATCCATTTGGCGAAATTTTCGCTAATTTGGCAACATTTCAAAAAGTCGCCAAGTTGGTGACATTCCGCCAAATTCGTCACCCAAATCTCGATAAACGGTATGGACGGAGAAATAAGTTATTCTTATAGCAGATAAATGACTACTGGCGTTCATATACAAAAGTATTACTCAAAGTATCTTTTATCATGAATGGAACGAGCTAAATCCACGATAATGATGTCACCCAATTTATCGCATAATATTACATATGAAAAGTGAACATGTTTCTCAACTGTTATTTGTTTTTTTAATTTATGGGATATTTTGATAAATTTATTTGAAAAATGTGCAATATCTCGAGAACGGCTCATGCTAGCGTTCTAAAGTTTATGTCAATCGCTTTCTAAGGAAAAATTACTTAAGAAATGTCTATTTGCTTAACTTTATTAAAGGTTTTGATTTTTTGATGATTTTTTCAAAATTTCACTCGAAAATTTAGGGGGTTCTGAACATTCGATTACGTTTAAAAACAATAGGCTTCCAGTATTCACGGATTGTAATTTTTGTACCAAATTTCATTCGAATCACTCTATTTGTTCGTGAGATATCGTCTCCACAGACTCACTGACACACACACACACACACACACAAACACACACACACACACATACTTTCACACACACACACAAACATCACCTCAAATATATTTGATTCGTGATCAGGGATGCTTGAAACTTGCTCTCCCGTCGAAAATTCAAATTCGAATTTTCAACCCCGTCACAATACTTTCCTTATACATTATATAAGGAAAGTAAAAATATCACTGCTGAATGTATAGCATTTTAGATGTTTTATCACACCGCATTGGCATTTATGACAGCCCAAATTGTGGAAAGGATGAAGTTATGGACAGGTACCATATCAAGGGATGCTCGGCTTTGAGTGGGGGACTCCGAGGTGAGAAGATATTGGAGTGATAGGAACCTGCTGATGAGACATTGACTTTTGTTTTTGTGTTCCTTCTTGTAGGACGTTTGTCATTTTCTCTAAAGATGTTTTATCGTATTTTAGAAAATTGCATTTCAGTGGAAAAGTGTTTCATAATCAATGCTTTATGCATGATTGATCTTTCTAGCTTCATAACTCATTAAATTGAGTTTACTTGCACAAAATAAAATGGATAAATACTTGAAATTATAATGAGATTTCGACCAAGTTTCAACTTTCATTCCTATTTGACGACTAAACGTGTCTTCAAAGGCAACGTTGCAGAAAAATTAATGGAAACTGAATTATTTCAAGAATGGTTAGACCTGGAGTAATAGGGTTAATATTACTTTTTACGTCGTTAAAAATTACGTATGCAACAAGTATTTAATTGATATATTTGAACATATGGGACATTTTATTTCAGATTTTGAGAACTTTTGCGGACCATGTGGTTTTAAATTACGCAGGTTATAATCGTACCAAAATCTAACCAGAACCAGAGTAACCCATAAGTGACTTGCCAAATTTTACACACATTTCAGATTTTGAGAACTTTTGGGGGCCATGTGTTTTTAAAAAAAGCAGGTTATTTTCCGCCAAATCGCACTAAAATCTAACCAGCACCAGAGCAACCCACAAGTGACATGCCAAATTTTAGCCACATTTCAGATTTTGAGGATATTTGCGGGCCATGTTTTTTTAAAAAAAAGCAGGTTTTTTCCCCCAAATCGCACCAGAATAACCCTCAAGTGACTTGCCAAATTTTCCCCACATTTCAGATTTTGAGGACTTTTGCGGGCCATGTTTTTTTTAAAAAAAGCAGGGTTTTTTTCCCCAAATCGCACCAGAATAATCCACAAGTGACTTGCCAAATTTTCCCCACATTTCAGATTTCGAGGACTTTTGCGGGTCATGTTTTTTTTAAAACAGGTTATTTTCTCCGAATCACACTAAAATCGAATCAGCACCAGAGTGACCATCAAGTGGCTTACTTACCTGTCAAATTTTATGAAATTTGATGCAATTAGTTTTTGAGTTAGAGTTGATACATACATTGCATAGACAGACACACATTCAAACGTCATTCTAAAAATAGTTTTTTGCGGGTTCAAGTGGAATCGAAAACTGCGGGTTCGTCGAAAACTTGAGTTGCGATTTTCGACATGATACCAATAATTTCCGTATGCATTACTATGTATTGTAGGGAAAGTTAAAATGTCTTTATGGCATATTGTCCGTCCCCGACGACAAACGATATTAACAGGCATCAATTGTTATTAAAGTTTGGGGCTGCTTGACCTAGGCGACAAAGTGAGTGGACCTGAAAATTTTGACGTTATACATTGGTTAAAATTTTTCTGAGTTACATATTAATGTGATACGAGAAAAAGTGAATCAATCGTGAATGCGTCAGATTTTGAGAATATCTATTTTTGGAATGAGTTGGACATTTAATTGAGGTTTTATTGTATGTAATCTCTGTTTAATGGCCTTTTTAGTTAACGAATTACACTTACCGACACAGAAACTGCAACACCAAAAGTGATTAGAGTGTGATAATAAAGGACACACAGACAGAGAGGCATATATAAATAAGGGATATTAATTCCAGAAAGATAATGCAATGCAGTAATGGCATAGAGAGGGTGATCAGTAGGCAGTAGGACCACCTCTTGCGGCGGTACAAGCAGCAACCCTTCAAAGAACAGATGCAATGAGCGTGCGGATAGTTTCCTGAGTGATGGATGACCACATGCATTCAACCATCCTCCACAGGCTGATCTCTATTTGAGGCGAGGGCAGGACAGTCAAACGATAACCAATCGCCTCCCATATATGCTCGAAAGGTGAAAGATCTAGAGATAGCGGAGGTCAAGGAAGTACCTAGATACCTCGACAAGCTAGTCTGATGATGGGTGCCGTCTGCAGTAGCGCGTTATCTTGTTGGAAAACAGCATTTTACAACCGCTGAAGGTAGGACAGTGTAACCGGCTGCAGCACTTCAGCAACATATCGTTATGACCGTTATTGTGCCTCTTACACGAACCAGAGGTGACCTGCTATCGAAGCCGATTTTCACACCAAACCATGATGTTGCGTTTTTGAGCACTATGGCGTTCAACAGTCGCAGCAGGATTGGATCTGTTTCCACGTCGTCTCCAGACTCCCACACGGCCACTGTCATTCGACAAATAGAACCGAGACTCGTCGTCGAACACTATCTTGTCCCATTTAGTCGTCCAAGAGACTCGTGCCCGACACCATTGCAATCTTTCACGTTGGTGTCTCAACGGCAGACTTCGTAAAGGACAGTTTGAGTGCAAGTCGCTTTCGGTCAATCGTCGACTGTTCCCACTGATATTGGAAGATCCAATGCATCTTGCAAATTCTGCAGAATGTCGGCAATCGTCATTTGTGGAATTGCCACCGCTTGCCTTCGAATGCGTCGATCAACGTTTGCTGACATACGTCTGAATGAATCTGTACCACTGCGACGGTTCACATGCCCTTCTTCAGTCCATTTTTTCCATATCCTTTGCACAGTGGACGCATTTACGCGTGTTTATGCGGCTATACGCCGGTACGACTACCCAGCCGAACGTAGGCCTAAAATGAATCACCTCGCACGATCGGCCAAATGCTGAAACCGACTTCGGCGTCGTTGGCCAGTTAATCAACAACCTTCTGAAACGAAAAACAGATCAGAAAACGAGTTTCCGTAAGCGACAGACAAAAACAGCTACTGGCTCATCTGCCATTTCCATTCCTTTTATTCCTCGCTCTAATCACGTGACATACTTGCATTTCAAATAATTTGCATACATTTGCAAGCTGCGTTTGTCTCCCAATTTGCGTAATTATACAAGCTTTATGGTGTTGCATTTTCTATGTCGGGTAGTGTATTTGCTGATTATTGTTCCTGATTACGCTTAGTGGTGATTTTAATAAAGCGTTAGTTATCCGGAAACTTAGTCTCATTCTTGTATCCCAAGGATACACCCACGATTTCAGAAAATACATTGGAACAATATATTTAATTTTGCTAATTTCACTCAATTGAAAAATATTGCGTTTGAATGAACTTCGAAGAACCTTTTTAGGGCATATTTAAAAATCTTGATTGAGTTAACTTTTATTATAATTTATAGATCATACGACCCAAATTTAAAAGAATATATTTTAATTACATGAAGTACTTTTAACTAAGCTATTTATTTTCAATTTAGCTGAAAACGTATTTCAAAATACAATTATCAAGAATTTTACTTGTATAAATTCTTGTTGATTTTCTGGGCTTTAAAGCAAAGAGAAGGTGTTAATCGAATTAATTTCCTTGAGCAAATGATATTTATACTGAAGTACTAATTGTGTGATTGTTGTACAACTACGTCATTGTGACTTTAATGACGTTTATTTAGAGTGTAGTATTTCGACGTCAGATAAGTGACAGATATATTAAGCCAGGAAAAGATTTTTTATGTTATGTAAAATAGAAGAAAATATGTTAAAAATATTCACTGTTGTTTCTCAATCTAATTATTTTTCTAATATTAACATCATTTTGGTAACACTATTTATATATTAACAAATTGAAACGGTCAATGCATGGAGGTAAAAATAAGGAGTTAAAACAGTATATTAAGAAAATGCCAATATCGTTTGAGACAATCATTCAGGTGGCTTTGGGGTAAGATAAGTAGTCCTACATTGTATGCATTTCTATGGCGAAAGTGTTTAAAATATTTATTTAAATTGTCAAATTTCTAAAAATAAATTAGTAGCGTAATGCAAAGTAGAACTGAAACAATAAAGAATATTCCTACGTATTCAAAATTAGTTTGCCTTTCAATTTATTTTTATATTTTATACTCTATCCTACAACTATGAAAAAATACTGGTTAATTATATTCTCAATTAGGAAACATTTAATTTAAAAATAATCAAAATTACATATACTAAATACTACGTCTTTCTGTTGTGTCCGCTAACAGTAGCGACTACTTTACTAACAATAGCCACATTTAAATAAAATTCTCAAAGCGTAAACATTAAAAAGCGTTATACTTGTACATTATAAATATACATATATCAAATATTTTTGAGGCACGAAACCTCTTTTCTACATGTGTACAATATATTAGAGACACATACACACACACATATATATACAGCTTGATTACAAAAAGATAGGCCAAACTTTACTAGGTGATAGTATACACCAAACTAAGTACTTTTCGTCATAGTTTACTGGGTTGGAAATGAAATGTAAAGGCGCCAGTGAGAGCTTAATGGTGAAACAGATAAGGTGAGGCGAAAACACAAAAATGACTTAGAAGTTATACAATTACATTCAATAAATAATAATTACAGTAATGGCTAAAAAAAAACGACCGTCAACCTAAATGCACGTCTCACAGCTGCGATTGAGGGATTGGCGAACGTTCTCGAACAGACCAGGCATGTGGCGCATTTCGGCAACAGCGGCCGAAATTCTGGTGACGAGTTCCTCTACAGATTCAAGGGAAGTGTCTCTCGTAAAAAACACAATCGCAAGAAAATCTGGCTGCGCAGCACTCTGTCTCAGGAATCAGCGGGTGAACTCAACGTGACGAGGATAATCCGCTGTAGTCATTACTTGGATTCGCTGGAAGTGGTATGGGTTAAAGTCGCCCGACTCATTCTAGGATATGAGTAGCTTTTAAGGCGACCGATGAGATGGTATGGGGTGTAACTGTTCTCTTTGCAGACCACGCCATACCGTAGATTGTGGCACACCAAGAGTATGCCCCATTGCTCTTGTTCTTATGCCTGGCCGAACTGCTGCTGTTTCCAGGATCGTTTGTTCCACACTTGACGTTCTACCAGTTCTTGCACGACCTGAATCATACCTGGTATCCAGAAAGGATCCCGATTCACAAAGCTGCCGATGCAAGCGTTCGAATGCTTTATGATTCCTCCATAGTCTCAAAAGTTGTAGCTGTGAATAATTGCTGCAAAATGATAAGGCCGTACATTGGGTGTTGCGAAAATTTGCAAAAGGGATCTTCTTCTTCCCCAGATGAAATGTGCATACCTGGTTTTCTTCTTCAACCAGAAAATAACAATCAAAATGACTCTTTAAGTTTGCGGAGCGGCAGCTTACCTACGAGTAAGCGTCCTGTAAAACCTTTTCGTTTCATCTCCGACCCGCTAAACTATGACAAAAAATGCTTGATTTGGTGTATACTGCCACTCCATAAAGTTTAGCCTATATTTCATATGGCACCCTGTATATATATATATATATATATATATATATATATATATATATATATATATAATAAAAAGATAAAATAAATAAATGAAAATAGTAAGACTAATTTAAACATGATCAGTGTCCTACCCTGGTTCAAAAACAATACGGAGGAAAACAAAGTAAGGAGGATATGAAAGGAAATATCAGACATAAGGAAAACAATGTTACCATATAAGACAAAATGATCTTAATTTTAAAATATCAATAATACACATGGATTTACCAACATTCAAGAGCAATACATACAAATCAAGTTCAAACGTCAAAGGATTATCAAAATCTAGCGGCTCAAAATATTAAAATGACAAAAATAAAAATAAGAGAAAAGATACAATCCGAAAATATGAAATTGGATGGAACCTCTGTAGATCCAGCTTTTCAAGGATCTTTGCATCCACAAAGGTTCCAAATGTGTTTCGCTCAATGATACAGCCATATGGCTGAAACATCGTTATATATATACACTTTTTGCAAAAAAAAAAACGAAGCACCATGAAGAAAGTGACTGTTTTTATTGAAATTAAATAATTAAATATGCGTACAGCTCTTACATAGGTAGTGAAATCATTACAAAATCAAGGTCGCAGGACCTATCAATGATTAACAATGGTACATTGAATTTTCATATCAGTAATTGGTGAAACTCTCCTTGGCGGTAATGCATGCTTATATATGTCTAGGTAAGGAGTGATAAAGTTTCCTAATGTCATCCTGCGGTACATTTTGCTAGGCATTTTTCAATTGTTGCTCTAGATCTGCTACATTTCGAGGTGTCCGATTCTGGCGGCCTAGCATGTCCCATACATGCTCGATTGGTGAAAGATCTGGTGACCTCACTGTCTAAGGAACAGTATCAACAGCACGGAGACAGTCCACAGATATGCAAACCGTATGTGGCGTGGTATTATCATGTTGGAAAATGGCCCCAGAATGACGTGCCATGAAAGGTAACGCAAACGGCCCCAGGATTTCATCAACATATCGTTGAACTGTTAAAGTTGTACTCAGGTTAACTAGGGGCGACCTGCTGTCGTCAGAGATAGCATTCCACACTATCACACCACGGGTAATGGTTTTGTGCCTGTTGTTGTTGTTGTTGAGACCCAGACCGTCCGACCTACCAGAAAGATGTAAGGTAACTATTTGGACGGCCGGGAAGAAGGTTTTGTGCCTTTGTTAAGCAAAGGCTGATTGGGACCGCTAGCGTTGGCGTCTACACACACGTACCCGGTGGTCAGCTGCTAAAAGACTAAAGCGTGATTCATCGCTGAACACTATGCGATGCCAGTCTGCTGGCAGCCATGATGCTCGGCTACTGTACCGCTCCAAACGTCTCTGTCCATTTTGTGGGGTTATGGGCAGACGTCTTAAAGGTCGTCGTGAACGTAACCCCACCTCAGCCAAGCGCCGTGAGATAGTGGAAGGCACCAGGGGTGATATGGAAGAGGCTGTAGCACGTTGGATGACGGACAATGATGCCGTTGGGCCAGTTCGGGCTGGTCGCACAATCATCCGATCTTGCCTCGCATTCGTGCACCTTGGCCTTCCAGAGCCTTCATTTCGCCGATGAGTTCCTTGCGGCAACCATTGCTGCCAGCACCTTTGCTCAGCAGTGCCCGTCCTGTGCAGGTGGAGGCCTATTGCTGGGCATGACCAGCCAGTTCAATCATCCCATACGACCACGTTCGAACTCGTCTAATTGCATATAAGGTCTTTGGCAACGTCGTAACGGCATAATTGATTGTGTCTCCAAGGAACAGCAATGCCGATAACGAGCAAAGTTAAACCGTCTACATTTTAAATCTGTTTTATAGGATGCTAGTTTGCTCAGTAGAAACGCTCGCTATGACCGAAGTTAGCACTGATTGGCCTTGCAAATTTAATCGTTTATAAAATTGGTATAAGGGAATTTGCATACGAAATTTCGAGATGTTCGGATTGTTTTTTAGGAGTTCTTCGTTTTTTTGCAAAAGAGTGGATATATATATATATATATATATATATAGAAAAATAGAAATATACAAAGTGAAAAAAACATGTAAAAAGGAAGGAAGGCTCGGCAAAAAGCTTACATTATGGCGGTAAGGGGTTGTGACCTTACTCCCCAGTTCAACGAGCTCGTCAAAATCGCCGCGGCATTTTCACTCCTGGTCGCCAGCCCTGGCCCAAGCCAACCTCCGGAGTGACTTTGAAATCATCACGAGACCTGGATAGAGATGTGTACGAGAGTCATATCACCACAAATAAAGCCAGCTGAATTGCCGACTCAAATGAAATGTAGTTCCAGCCGCGGTATATTTTATATATATATATATATATATATATATGTATATATATACATATGTAAAAATAGGAAGATTTCTAAAGAAAATTATTGAAATAAGTTTTTAGTGTACTTGCGCACAGCAGCATAAAACACTAAAAATATATAAAGACATAATAGAAATATAAAAGAAGAAGGAAGGTAACGTAAAGTGCTTACACAAAGGCGGTAAGGGGTAGTGACCTTACTCCCCAGTTAACAACATGCATGTCTTTAATGCCGCGGCATGCACTCCTGGACGCCAGCACTGACATTAGCCAACCTCCGGAGTGATAATCAAAATCATCACAAGACACTTGATAAAGGAATTGGATATGAAAAAGTAAGGACCAAGTTATAGAGACATCCAAGTTCCTGCACATGCTACATATTTATAACATTAAAATATTCAATTCAGCAGTTTTGATGTCTGTGATGTCACAAGTATAAAGATGTTCGATCCGAATTCACAAAGTCTTCAAATATCTACACAAATTCAACCCATATATTTCGTTTTTTCTGTAGTAATTTTTGATGTAATGTATCATAAATCGTTTTGGATATTTTTGCATGAATGCCTGTAGTAAGAATTCTTTGTCACTTTCCAGTCTGGTGACGTCACTGCTTACTATTCTTTTTGTTCTTGCTAGACCACCAATGAATACATTTCTAAATATATTCAAGTGTAAATTAGAGGTCCAATGTATGATACCTGCTGTAGCAATATTATAAGTTATTCTTTTATCATATATATAGAATGAAAGTATATTATGGTTGAAATCAATACTGAGATCCAGAAAATTTATTACATTATTCTGGGTTGGTGGATTTTCTTCCAATATTAAATCTGAGTGATAAAATTCAAAATTCATTTGAAAGTTTTCGTTTTCATACGCTATTAACAAATCATCGACGTAACGTATGTAAATCAATTCATTGTTAATATGGGACATTTTTTCAAAATGATCAAAATAGATGTCTGCCAAAATTGACGAACATCCCCCGCCTATGGGGATGCCTTTGATTTGCTTATAGAAATTCAGCCCGTCATATAGGTAGTTTTCCTCTACAACAATCTTTATCAGAGATCTATAACGTTCGATTTCCACATATTTCTGCATCTCAAATTCCCCGTACAACGAGTTAAGTATTCGGTATAATACCTTGAGTTCAATATTGTTAAAAAGTTCTTTAAAATCATAAGTTCTGAAAAATAATTTTGCTTGATTAGGCTTTAAGATCTTTATAACTTCGTAGCTATTTCCTACAATATAAGATCCCCGATCTTTAATTTTCTTTAAGATAGGTTTCAATATCGCGAGAAGCATTTTGTTAGCTTTAGTGAGGTAAGTTTTGTATCCAACTGTTACTGGTCTAAAGCTTTTTGGAGTTTTATGAAGCTTGGGTATATTTATTAAATATGGATATTTTATTCTTTCTGTATACTTAATACCTGCCTTAAGATATAAGGCCTTGATTCTGTTAATAATCACCTGGTTTGTTAAAGTTATTCTGCTGTATAAGGCTTGATTTTCGTAATTTGCCATAAGGGTTTTTATGTAAAGGTATTTGCAAGTAAATGCATAATGTGGAAGGAATGTAGGAACAGTTGATTTCCTTGACATCACTATTTATTATAATTTGGAACAGAAATTATGTTATAAATTATTTGACAAGAGACATCTATATGACTGCAAGATCAATTATTTTACCCACTGGAATACCAACTTGAGTTTAAACGTACAACGTAATTTAATCGTAAATCACTTGAACAGATACAGATTATTAAACTCATCTATTACAGAATTTAATAAATGCATGATGCATTTAATCAACGGAACTCGGGAACAATCATATCTCTTCCGCTTTGTACAGCACTATTATGATGTTTTTTGCAGAAATTATAGTGATAAAAATTATGTTAATTTATCCGACATCATACAATACAACTCAACTCTTACCTAGGATTATCTGATTGATGCACATCCAGATGGCTCTATAAGTTAGACGCGACATTTTTATGTATGCTTTCCTATTCGAAGTTTATACGCTTTATGCAACTCTTCCATGATTCTCGTCTTGCTGGTTAGTAAAATTTCCAATTTTTGTTATTTTGATCATTTTTATGTTGTCTGGGATTCGGCCATTTTTTCCCCACGGGCATGATCGATTGTTGTTTCGGGCGTGCAGAGTCTCTGGGAGCGTTTTCATGAATTCAAAGCTAGCTTCTAACCAGGAAATAGAGGTCGCAATCCCCCTTGACCTTTCTGCAACCCTGTAAACACAATCATTCCACCTATATATTTTCTTTTTTCATTTTAAATCTTATATTTCAAGACTTTGATAGTGCGGCAATTTGCGCCTTTCTCTTTCTTGAATTTCATACTTTTTGGGATTGTATTTCTTTATATATATATATATATATATATATATATATAAATTGAAAGATTTTAATCGAAAATTACGCATGAACTGCTGTATGTACAAAAAAATACTTCACTACCATATCTGTTACAAATGAGTAACTATAGACCAAGACTAAGGATAAAGAAAGAAGGTAACATATCACTACAATGGTAAAGGGGGATGAGAAGAATATTAGGATACAAAATTCACAAGTAAAAGTATATAAATATAAATATAAATAAAAATAAAAATAAAACACGGCAAAAATGAGAAAAGGCAATAATAATTAGCTCAAGATAAAAGATTAAGACATCGAGAACAATCAATTGAAACTACACAAAAATGGCGGTTAGTTCGAAATTGCATTCTCATCAGGATATATATATATATATATATATATATATATATATATATATATATATATATATATATATATATATATATATATATATATATATATATATATATATATTGCATATATATATATATATATATTGCATATATATATATATTGCATATATATATATATATTGTATATATATATATATATATATATGTCATATATATATATATATATATTATATATATATATATATATATTGTATATATTTATATATATATTTATAGTAGAATTGAACTCTGCCCCAAGTGTAGCCTCAAATCTAAAATCTCAATCAGTCACTATTATTTTGCTTGTGAGAAGTACTGCTATGTTCTTTATAAAAGTTTAAACATCATCTCTATAACACAGCTGTTTCTTTAAAATTAACTTTTTCAAAAACGTATTTCAAAATACACTTATTAAGTTACTTAGGTGGACTATTGTTTATTTTCCGAACTCCAAAAGGAAAGTAAAGATGTTAATCGAATTTGCCTCATAAAATAAACATTGTTATACAGAATTACTAATTGAGTAGTTGTTTTGCAATTGTATTTTTGGTTTAAAGAAAGATTTATTTTAAGAGTGGGCTATTTCACATCAGAGGTAAATTAAGTCAAGGGAGTTTTTGTTTATTTTATAATTTTCCCCATATAGGTAGCCATATGTACAAGGAAATCATTGTGACTGAATGGAAATTCGAATTAAAATTTTTGACGGATTTATGTGTTTTGAGTATGTTTGAAATCAAATCAAATTTTTGATGTCATCTCCTGCTTTGCATGTTTATTGTGTACATGTACTTCAAATTTTTTGGATCTGTCATTATTTATTCAAATGGTAAAAACTTTTTAAGATGCGTTATTTTATTCCTTTTCTATTACTACCGAAAATATTTAATAAAAATTTAGTACAAATTTTTATTTTTAAAATTCATAATTGATAGTTCTTGAAAATGTGTCTTAAAAATTTATAAGTGCAGCTCACTCGTTTTTTGGATAAATTGTGATGCATGCTTTCACATATTTTTAATATAATTTTTTAAGTGGATATATTTTAAGTTCCACCAAGATTTATATTGAAATTTGCAAAGAAAATAAAGAAAAATTAAAAAAAAATTGTGATTAAATTCTAAAAATATCAAAAAAAAAATTGTAGAATTTTTTTTACAGAAATTTGTTAACATACAGTTACTTAATTTTAGGTAGAGTATAATACGAGGCATGTTTTTTATGTAAGTACCGTATTGCGATTCCGCCGCCGCAGCGCTACGGTCGGCGTTCCGCGCATGCACGCTGGTTACCTACATCTCTTGTCTACGCACTGACGCCATTACAGTCTGATTCTTCATTGTATACGTTGTTTACTGAGTGTTTAAGATGCCTCCGACAATCGTGAGTCCCGCCGATTGTGAAGTACGGGCTGTTATACGATTTCTTAGTGCTAAAGGCGTAAAACCGATCGATATTCATCGTGAGATCTGTGAAGTTTACGGACAAAACATTATGAGTGATGGAATGGTAAGGAAATGGGTGAGAGCATTTAAAGATGGCCGCACAAATGTGCATGATGAAGAACGGAGTGGGCGTCCTTCGGTCTTTAATGAAGATTTGGTGCAGAAAGTGGAAGAAAAGGTGAGAGAAAACAGACGCTTTACAATTTCATCAATGTGCGACTGGTTTCCTCAATATTCTCGTAGTGTTTTGTATCGCATTGTGACCGAGAACTTGAATTACCGGAAATTGTGTTCACGTTGGGTTCCAAAAATGTTGACGGATTTGCACAAAACCCAACGTTTAGGCAGTGCATTGACTTTCCTTGAGCGGTACCACAATGAAGGTGAAGATTTTTTAGACCAAATTGTTACTGGTGACGAAACATGGGTGGCCTACGTCACACCAGAATCAAAACAACAATCCATGGAATGGCGACATTCATCATCACCCAAAAGAGTGAAGTTTAAGCAAACAATTTCTGCCCGGAAAATCATGTGCACAGTTTTTTGGGACAAAAAAGGAGTATTGCTAGTGGAGTTTCTGCCTCGTAATGAGACAATCAATGCAGCGTCTTATTGTGAGACATTGAACAATCTGCGTCGTGCAATCCAGAACAAAAGACGTGGCAAGTTGAGTAAGGGTATCGTTTTGCTGCATGACAATGCCCGTCCACATGTGGCTAATCGGACCAAAGATCTCATCAAATCTTTTAAATGGGAAACTCTAGATCATCCTCCATACAGCCCTGATCTGGCGCCCAGCGACTACCATTTGTTCCTGCACTTGAAGAAACACCTGGGTGGTCAGCGTCTTCAAGACGATAACGAAGTCAAAACAGTTGTGATACAGTGGTTAACAAGTCAGGTGGCAGAATTTTATGAGGAGGGTATTCAAAAACTGGTGCCACGTTATGACAAGTGCCTCAATATTCACGGAAATTATGTAGAAAAGTAGATTAAGGTACAGGCTTTCATGTAGAAATAAAATTATTGCGATATCTTTGCACGTCTTTTTTTAATTCCAAAACGGTACTTACTTAAAAAACATGCCTCGTAATATGCACATAATGCAATAACATTCAAAGTGTTAAGATCCCCGGTTGTATAATTTTGAAATGCGCACAAAGTGGAAAATAAAATTTTCGGAAAAATGATTTTCAAGTAGGAAAGCTCGCTATATGTATGCATGTATTACTTTATCAATTTTATTATAAAACACTTTCTACATTGGAATATATTTATGGTTCCTTTCAAAATTAACTTTAAAATTGTATTCAAAAATATAAAATATAATATAAGTTTTAAGAGGTAATATTTTAACTTCCACTTAAATTTATATTGAAGTTTGTACAAAATAAATAAATAAGTAATTTATAGGGTAGTTAGTTGTGTGATTAAATATTTGAAATATCAAAAGATTTTGTAGAATTTTTTTAATAGAAATTTATTATCAGACAGTTATTTAAATTTAGGCGGGGTATGCAAATATGCACATAATATAATTTAAGTTTCTGGGCTATATAGTTTTGAAATTCTCATTAGGTTTAAAATAACAGTTTGAGGAAAACGATTTCCAAGTAGGAATGTTTGCTGGATATATTCATGTAAATTTCTTTTTAATTAAATTAATCATAATCTTCATCAAATTTATCATAAAACGCATTCTAATTGCAATATTGTTATGATTCCTTTTAAAAATATCTTTAACAATGCATTCAAACATAAATACAAATATTAACTTTTTAGAGGTTTAAAGACTGATCGCTTAAAGAAGGCTCAACGGTTTTGAAAGAGGAACTTATCTTTGGAAATGCGCTTAATCATTGGATTTTACTTTTTAAATAAATTTCTCTATTAAAAATATTGTAATTGATTATAACAAAATACGGCACTCATTGAGTATTGGAGACATCTGTTATTGTGTTGAAGTTTATGTACTTCAAATCCGATAACTTTTAACATAGTTTAACTTATGGATATTATTTATTTAATTCAGATAAACTATTATTATAATCTTTTTCAAAATAGTTATTAGTCTAGTTATACTTGCAAGCTAATAATTCACTGAAAATCCATATAGCTACTGTACACCAAAATTAATACGCAATAACTTTAATTAATGCTAAATTAAGCATAAACTAATAGCTAAGCCGTTAAATAATTGATTAAAATATATATTATTTAACAGTTAATGATTAATATTAAGTCCATCTTTTCATCAGTTGAATTTGTCAACAATTTGAATATACGAAATGTAGTCATTGATAAAAAATACCATAAAGCAACTTTTAATGCAAAATTTGGATGACATTTTGGATGAAATTTCCCATCACTGTTGAAAATTGAATATTTTTTATCAGAGGGGCGGAGTATACATGTTAGAGGGGGAGGGGGGTCAACACATTTTTGACTCTGCTTAGCAATAGCCTTGATTGGAACCCTGATATGATGCTTTTGAAAGGTTCTTGCCTTGAAAGCCTTCATCAGCCTTTTTTTTGAAAGTCTTCACGATTTTGAAAAATTCTCTATTTGGCGTATAGTAATTACTAGCGGTATTATCCCACTAGCGGTTACTAAATATAGCAACCAGTTTAAAATAATAATCAGTTTTTTAGCAAGTTTTGTGCCTGCCGCTTGGGCGTTGAAGGCTGCCCCTTTTCCCAAGAACTACCTCTTCTCCAAAAGTCAAATTAAGAATGTAAATTTAATCGAATATAATGGTTTAAGGGATCACAAATTTCCGGTAAATGTTGATTTTGCTTCGTTGGGATTGGAGAATGGACTTCCCTTCGCTCATCCATATAATTTATTTATCATTAATTCAGAATGATATCCAATATAGTTTATTAATTAAACTTGGTGAAGTGGTGGCTTGACTGAGTAAATGAGGTACAATACGACGAATCTATTAACATTACTAGCAGCTATCTTATTCCGATTTACGTTTCGACGTATTTATGATTCGTCAATTTGTCGTAATATTAATTTTATATTAATGGTATTTTGATACGGAACTTTTACGTAGCTTAATTGGTTGGTGCATGTACATGGAAGGGCTTTTTGCCATTGACTCGAAGGGTGTTTTGCCATTTGCCAGGAAGCACCATGCCCTTCTAGGAAGCATGTCCTCCGTCCCCTCCCTCTATTCTCTCGGAAAGACTTTCTGATTTACAGATTTGTAAACACGGGGATAGTTTGGGACAGCTCGGTGAATCAAACACGGAACATCCATGTTTTAACTACTACATCCCGTGCACAATTTGTAAGTTAACATCAATGAATGATGATTTATACGTAGCATTGAGAAATTATTGTTTTCACAAAAACTTTTATGCCAATGTATGTTTCAAGACCTCTTGAACACGTTCTGACTATTTTGGAGTGATGCCTGTATGTCTGTGGTTGATTTTTTTGTGTAAACGATAGCGGCAACAAATATTAATGGAGTTCCGCGAAACTTCATATCCGACTTTGTTATCAAAAAATCTAGATCTAGATAGAATGTTTTTGAATTCGAACGAAAACATGGAAATTTATTTGAAATTTTATATTTTTTTAACATTTCGGTATAGAACAAAATGTGAAATAATCATGCATGAAAGGGTTTATTTATGGATCACGATACTTTATAGATTCAGTCGTTGTTGGGAAAAATAGCCGTGATACAAATTTTTTGTTCGTGACGTAATGAGTACCCTCAGTGACAAGTTTCCCGTTTCCCGGGGGGTACATTGTTAAGAATGGTTGTTGTTGAGACCCAGACCGTCCGACCTACCAGAAAGATAAGGTAACTGTTTGGACGGCCGGGAAGTGCCACCCAATTTAGACCGGAACCCAGTGGTGGAGGCATCCACAGGGCCGTACCCTCCTTCTCCTACCACCAACCTCTCGGAAGGACTTACGGACTCACATGTTTAACGTGATGGTACTCCGCATGAACACGGCGGCAGTTGAGGCAGCGTGCAAACCACCGGGCTACCGCACCCGTAATGTGCCAACAGCACGCGGTGTTCCCAAGTGGTCACCCACCCAAGTACTAACCGCGCCTGATGCTGCTTGACTTCGGTGATCTAACGAGAACCGGCGTTTTCAGCACGGTACGGCCGTTGGCATCTGTTAAGTATGGTATCAATCGAAGGAGTTTTTCAAACCCTTTAAAACTAAAGGGTCACACGCTATAATTGCAATCATTTGGACTCATGATACCGATTTTTAAAAAAAAAAATTGTAAAATTAAAAAAAAAGCTCCTAAAAATGGATTCTGGTACGAGGAAATAGAGTTGAACCGCAATCCGATCAATTTCCTTGGTTAACAAAGTTGATAAAAGCAGTTATTTTTTTTCTGCTTCCATGAATTATTTGCTACTTAACTTTTTAGAGCATTTTTAACTCCATCCGCGTAAAAGTAAATATTTCTTTTTAAATTAATGTTTGTTGAAAACTGTTATTTTTCGAGATGCACTTAATAAGTCGTAATATTTTTATTTAGGTTGAAGTTTTGTTTGTCTTCCGGGCGCTAAAGCGGAGCAAAGATGTTAATCGAATTTGTCTCACAGAACAAACAGCATTATACTGAAATACTAATTGAGTAATTGTTTAACAACTGCGTTGTCGGTTTTAATGAAGTTTGTTCTGGAGTGCGATCTCTTGCGCTTGAGAAGTGGTAATAGTCTCAAGGCAAGGAAATTTGTCTTTTGTGATATTTTAATGAGGAGTGAAGAACTAAATGAAAAACTCCGCTGTTATCATTGGAAGTGAAATATGTACTTTTTCGAATTGACGTAAGCTTAACAACTTTAGAGAACTAAATGTAGAATATTAAATCAAGGAAAAATAATATTAACTAGTAGTTAAAAAAGCGACAAAATCTATAATCGTTTATAACAGTAATCAAATTTGCTAAGATCTTTGCACATGTTACATATACATGAAGTATTATGAGAAAGACGCGGTTATAAAGAGATAAAATTTTTGACTTTTGGTTCACTTTCAGAACAATTATAATAAGATTGAATGTATGTTGATTTAGTTCGCTTTTAAAACAACAACTGTAACAAGATAAAATATATTATTTTAGTTCACTTTTAAAACAATTATAACGATATTATATTTATTGTACATTCATATCATATTTATTGTCATATTTATCGCACGTTCAAAATGACTATAACGAGATCAAATTTATTGTATTACTTTACTTATATACATAATGTATAAGGAAAGTATTGTGACGGGGTCGAAAATTCGAATTCGAGTTTTCGACGGGAGGGCACGTTTCAAGCATCTCTGATCACAAATCAAACATGTTTGAAGTGATGCCTGTGTGTGTGTGTGAAAGTATGTGTGTGTGTGTGTCAATGAGTCTGTGGAGACGATAACTAACGAACGAATGGACCGATTTGAACAAAATTTGGTACAAAAATCATAATCCGTAAACACTGGAAGCCTATTGTTTTTATACGCAATCGAATGTTCAGAACCCCCCTAAATTTTCGAATGAAATGTTAAAAAAATCGTCAAAAAATCAAAACCGCTAATAAAGTTACGCAAATAGACATTTCTTATGTAAATTTCAGAACGCTAACATGAACCGTTCTCGAGATATTGTACATTTAAAAAAAAAAAATTATCATAAAGTCATATAAAATAAAAAAAAATATTTCCTATTGAGAAACATGTTCACTTTTCATATGTAATACCATGCGATAAATTGAGTGACATCATTCTCGTGGATCTAGCTCGTTCCATTCATGAAAAAAGATACTTTAAGTAATACTTTTGTATTTGAACGCCAATAGTCATTTATTGCTGTAAGAATAACTTATTTCTTCATCCATAACGTTTGGCGAGATTTTGGCGACGAATTTGGCGAAATGTCGCAAACTTAGCGACTTTTTGAAATGTTGCCAAATTAACGAAAATCTCGCCAAATGGATAAAAATGACGCTAAATCAATGAAAATGACGACTAATTGTCTAAAATTCAATATCTTGGAAAGAATATTAGTATCTACTATAAGAAAAACCTATTTTTTTTACTGTAAAAGTAGTAAATTCATTACATTATATAAGGAAAGTCATGTGTTGCCCACATCAGATATTTTTAGTTCATTTTCAAAATAATTATAACGAGATCAAATTTATTATACTGTAATTCCCTTTCAAAATAACTGAGACTACATTTTTGAAACATTAGTTTACTTATGAAATATGTATAACGAGATTAAATTTATTGTACTCTAGTTCACTTTCAAAACAATTATAACGAGATCAAATATTTTGCTCTTTACCTTTGTTGATCTTGTGTGCTTTTGCAATAACGTATATAAAATTTTACTTCTTACTTATTCTTAATACCAAATAAGATGCATCATTTTCTGCAATTATAGCGATATAATTAGTTTTTATAACGGAATGCCATTAAAAGGAAAAATAACTCTATTGCAAAAAATATACACACCCTTAAAAATTTGAGCTATAACCGCGAAACTCAGCATGTATTGTTTGAGGAAATATACACATAATTAGAATTTGGGAGCAAAAAAACTTTTAAAAAAGTTTATTAAGAAATGGTGGCAACAAGAGTATGGCATTTTAGTAAGTGGTAAATTCTACCCTGGCAGCTATGAAAGCCGATATTGGGTGCGGCATAGAGTCAATTAAATTGTTTATGTCCTTCTGCGGAATATTCTGCCACACCATTAATATCAGGCAAGACGTATCATTTTCTGCAATTATTGCGACAAAATAATTTTTTAGCACAGTAAGTCATTAAAAGGAAATATGTATTTATTTTAATGTTAGCTTTAAATGGGTATATATTAAATCTATATCACTTGCAGTTAGAATTATAGAGCGTTTGTTCAAGGTACGGTTAAGAAATTTATAAATGCTAGACATTTATAAAATAAGTTTATATATCCGATAGACGAATGCGTTGGCTAATGAGGAAATACTTTCAATCTGCATCAATCCTGAAATAAATTCACTGAAGTATGACTTAACTCGAGTTTCTCATACCATAATCCATTAAGTTGCTTGTGGATTTTATTTTTTTATTTTTCAAATTTTACAAGAAAATTTTTGAAAAATTTGTATTGTTGGTCCAAATGATTACAATTATAGCGTGTTTCCCTTCACTTTAAAGGACTTAAAAACTTCTTTAGATTGATACCATGCCTGAAAACGTACTCCCCGGGGGGTAACTTGCCCCTCAAGGGGAGTAATGGCATCACAAACAAAATAAATTGTATCGCGGATATTTTTCACATCAATGATTGCAATTATATCTTTAAATTATTGGGCCATAAACAATCCCTTTTATGTGCGACTATGTCAAATTTTGTCCTATGCTACCATATGTTAAAAATATGAAATTTTGAATGAATTTCGCAGTTTTCGCTCGAAGTAAAAGAAAAATTCTGTCTACTTCTAGATTTTTCGACAACATAGTAGAATGTGAAGTTTCGTGAAAATTCATTAATATTTGTGTCATCTATAGTATACACAAGTAATAGATCACAGCCAGACGGGCATAACTCCAAAAATAGTCAAAACGTGTCTCGCAGGTCCTAGAACATATGTTGGCATCAAATGTCGAATTCAAATATTTTCGTGAAAACAATTCTTTCTCTATATTAAGTAGTATGAAAATGCAAAAATC
The DNA here is from genome assembly GCA_951213105.1 of Amaurobius ferox. Taxonomy (NCBI): domain Eukaryota; kingdom Metazoa; phylum Arthropoda; class Arachnida; order Araneae; family Amaurobiidae; genus Amaurobius; species Amaurobius ferox. The sequence goes on along the minus strand of OX578153.1, from coordinate 98,044,806 downwards.
CACTTTGATGAGTTCCCTAAGAATTTCCCCCCCCCCCAACAAGCTCATTTGCCCTTGAAACATGATCTCCTATATTATTCAGACCTACAGGCCGTGTGACTTTACTGGACAATTTTCTTAAGCGCTATATGACCTTACAAAAACATAATTACTTTATGTCCTCCTGACAGAACACAACTACTATGAGATCTCCACCTCCCCTAACAATACTAAAATTCTATACGAATCCCAAATAAAACGTATTTATACCACGAACAGTGAAACTATTTATATTTTGAATCAAGGATATTAAATTCATTGTCCCTCTAGACATTTTGTGATAATTATGAAAGAAAATATGCATTTAATTGACATAGATATTAAAGTACAGCAATTCCTCGCATAGTCCGGATAATCGGTTCCTCCAATATTCCGGACTGTTTGAAACCGGACTAATCGAGGAACTAAATACAAACAAAAAATGATAATTGGTTCCAAAATTTTTTTTCTCTCTGTTTTTCAATAAATAAAACGCGATTAATAAATTCAAATGTCTTTATTAGAAATAATTAAAAAATGCATGTTTTTCGTAATACATTTTTTATTCTCTAAAAATTGCAAAATCGATGTCTGCACATTTTTCTGTTTTGGCTTTATCTCTTCATACATTTCTTTTTACAAATGAATTTCATTATTTATCGTTCGGCGAATTGTGAAGCTACTTTCAACATTGGTATCAAATTCCATAATATGCTCTGACAAGGTTTCAACCATTCCAACAATTTGTTATAATTGTTAGGTTGTTAATTCTCGTGCAGGCACTTCATCACAGTCATCGTTGTCTTCTCGTTCTCCATCTATGTTAATAAGTGTTTCATTATCTAGTTCATTAATGTTCGATATGATGCACTCAATTACGTTAACGGAATCTATGTCTTTGAAATCCAATTTCCATTATGTTATTAGTGACTTCAGCAAATTGAGTTTCAAAACCAATGAAATCATTTGCACAGTGTGATATGATATGTTTCCATAATGTCCTCATATTGCTTGCTATTAATTCATGCCATGCTTCGCCTATATTTTCGATAATGTTTCTAATGCTGTAGCTCTCTTTAAATTCCGTTAAAGTGGGCGCTTTTTCTCCTGTTGTAGCTTTTATGGATTGCAAAAAAGTGCGTCACACAAATAGTAGGCCTCAAATGTCGTAATGACACCTTGATCCATTGGTTGTATCAACAACGTTATATTTGATGGAAGAAAAGTTATTTGTACATTTTCATTTAAATCACAAAGACCAGTCGGATGACCTGGGGGCATTCTCTAAGATCAACAAAATCCCCAAATCTAATCCATTTTCTCTGCAATTACGTTCTGCTGTAGGGCAAAAGCAGTTGATGAACCGATCTTCAAATAAAGCTTTCGTGACCCATGTTTTCTTATTTGAACTTCACAACACTGGGATATTATTTTTGGATAAATTTTTAAGAGCTCTAAGATTTTCTGCACGGCACACAAGCACTGATTTTATTTTGAAATCCTTGCTTCATTTCCACCGAATAACAGTGTGAGACGGTCTTTTGAAATTTTATATCCAGGACACGAATTTTCATTGGCTGTCATAAAGATGCATGACGGCAACATTTCCCAGAATAAACCTGTTTCATCAACGTTGAATATTTGTTGATCTTTGTAGACATCTTTTTGTATGATTTCACTCAAATCCTTCAGATATCTTGACCTGCACTGGCAGATTCACCGACAATTCAAAAATTCAAAATTTCAAGCTTCTACTTTCAATAGTTTGGGCTGTGAAATTCATATCTTTGTCACCCAATTTGACTCAGCTATATGTATATCCCCAGTAGCATGCCAATATTGGCCGAATATGGTCAGACAATATAGATCTATAATATTGGGCCAATATGAAAATGTGAAAATTTTGACAATATTTTGCCAGTACTGGCTTTTAATATTGCCCCTATATTGGCTGGGCAGTTATAGCCAAAATTGACATGCCAATATATACTCAATATTTATTATACTCAATTATCAGTTGTCAATATATTTTAACGCTGATATTGCATTTGCAGTCAATGAAACCAAAATATTGATGCTACATTGGAAATATTTCCACCGAAATGCCAAGATGTGAGTGCACAATATTGGCCCAATATTAGGACAATATTGGCATGCCACTTAGGGATCATTCTAACTAAAATAAAACACGAAAATCTGAGAGAATACTATTTGAAGATGTTTCCATGATCTTCATTTAATTCTTATTAAAATACAGAAATTTAATTTTTAGTAACCGCCTTCGGCGACCAGCCTGTTCGCTACCCTTGAAAATTCTGACCGTGGCAAACTCGCTGGCGCGACATACCAGAAAGGTGTAAGGTAACTATTTGGACGGCCAGGAAGTGCCACACAATTTAGACCGGAACCCAGTGGGGGGGCATCCACAGGGACCGTACCCTCTTTCCCCTACCACCAACCTCTCGGAAGGACTTGCGGACCCACATGCTTAACGTGATCGTACTCCGCCTGAGCACGGCGGCAGATATGGCAGTGGCGGGAATCGAACCCGGGGCTACCGAGTGCAATTTCCGTGCGCCTATCACGGGGCCACCGCGCCCTCCGCGATTATCTTCATAATTTTTTTTATTCACCCAATTTAGACCAGAACCCAATGGGGGATGCAACCACAGAGACCGAATCCTCCTTCCTCTACCACCAACCTCTCGGAAGGACTTACGGACCCGCATGTTTAACGTGATCGTACTCCGCGTGAACACGATGACAATTTTGGCAGTGGCGGGAATCGAACCCGGTCCTACCGAGTGCAATTCCCTCGCGCTAACTTTCCGCGCGCTAATTTAAATTTTATAATGACCATAAAAATGTTTAAAATTTAATTTGACCATATGCTAAGCTCTTAATTCCATCATTTAAAATATCCTCATACCATCGTTCCATCATTTAAAATATCCTCATTCCATCGTTCCATCACTTAAAATATCCATAAAATTAAAACGCTCCTCACCACGGGGGATAAGAACAACAACAACATAAAATTAAAATCATTTAAAATATCCATTTAAAATGACCATATGCTAAGCTCTTAATTCCATCATTTAAAATATCAAGCAATTTTCTAACTCGTCTCCATGGAAACACGTGACGTCCCCGGGGAAAAGAAAATCGGAACTTTCCCGAGAATTATCCGAGAAATTTAAAATCATTACTTCTTTCAAATTCCGATCCTGCGGCCATTTTTAATTATTTCTTGACCAGATTGGGCTTGTAAGAAAGCCTGATGTTTGAATTTTTTAAAAATGTAAATTATTAGTCGAAAATCTCGCTACTTTTTCAGATGCGAGGATTTAAAAACGAAAGTTCGTTTTTTTTTAGCCCAAAGTGAATTTTGTTTTAAAATCTTTAAAAAATATTAGAATTTGTCTCTGAGATTTAAAATTGATATATTGTTACTCGCAATTGTCTGGTCTTTCCGGGTGTGTGATTTGTTTTTGTCTACGATGTCTGGATGGTGGAGAAAAAAGGGCAAAAAGGAAAAAAACGGTCGAAATCGCATAAAACATTAAATAACAACAACAACAAAAAATTAAAATTTTAAAAATCGATTTTGACGTGTCCCCCCCCCCCCCGCCCCGGGTCTCCGATTGCCAAACTTCGTAGCTCTCTGGCGCGCAGTCGCTGAACCTATAGTGTATAAGACACACACACACACACACACACACACACAAACATTACCTTTTATTATATAGAAGATAGAATATTTAAAAATATTTATAGCAAAGACTACAAATTTAGTAAAAAGTCTTTAGTTACAAAATTTCTAAAGCGTAACAACGTCCTTTATTAGTAGCAATGTGAATGATTACATTGCTACTGATGAAGGACGTTCTGACGTCCGAAATCTCTCTGGCATTTTTGTAACTTTGTATACGTCCTTAATAGTGTTTTAATAAAGACTTTTTATAAAATTTATAGTCTCTGCTGTAAATATTTTTAAATACTTTTAGACGCATTTTCATACTTATTGTGTAGAAAATTGACTCTTGTTCAGCATTCAAAAATATAAAGTAATAATAAAAATGTGTATACAAATTTATAAAATTGTATGAAAACACGTCATCCTAATAAATACTTTAAAAATAAAGACGACCAAAAAATTTGCCATAATTAAACGTCTTATATTAGTATCTCCTTTAATGACGTACTAAAATTACACAGCTTTAGCGCTTTCGGACATTATACTGTGCCCTTCATCAGTGGTAAAGTGAAAATACGTGGCAAAAATGAGTTTAAATGCAGGCCATAACAGCCAATCAAAATTTACATATTAATCACTTTTAAATTACATATTAACATTTTTAAATCCGAGACATTTAAAATATCATTTAATTATAAAACAGAGAAAAAGGAAAAAGGTTCATAAATTAAGTGGTAACCAATAGAAATGTCGTCAAAAACAAAATTAAACATCAACTAAATATTCAGAAAATCATATAATGGTTTAACAAGCAGTGAGTCGAGAACGAGACGCAAAGTATAACTAAGGGTCTGAAGGGATCAAAATTGCAAATAGAATCACGATAAAGATAAATGAAAAGGGATCCATAAAGTAAAATATTACGGGGGTTATTACAGCTAATTAAAATAAAAGTCTTATCAAACATAGGATGAAAATTATCGGCAATAACAAATTGGGCTAGAGTCGTGGACAGTTTATCCTTACACATAAAGTTTTTTCTATCCTTAAATTTATCCGAATACGATTAAATAACGTAGTAAGAGTAAAATGAGCGGGCTTAAACTTAAATTCATGGTGAAAATGAATAAGAGGACTAAAAATCGCTGGGTGAAAAAGACTAGATTTACACGGCATAAGATCAGGAAAAGGAACATGGTTAGTATTAGAACAAATAAACTTTATATCGAATAGTGGAAAAGATTTTATAAATAAACTGGAAAGTGTAAGCGACCTCGTGGCCAAGGTTAAGGTAAAGTCAATTTCAGTAAAGCCGAAATAGATAAAGAAACGTGAAAAGCACGATTAAAATAAGCAATAAATGAGGCTTTTTTATTCATACTTCCGGTTTTTCGTAAACCTACGTTCTCTAATTCTTGTATTTCCACTAACTCCTGTTACCCAAATGTCTTCTGAAAAGACCTCTTTAATTGCTTATTTTAATCGAAATTTTAACCTTTGTTCATCTATTTCGGTTTTAGTTACTGAAATTGCCTTAATTTTAACCTTGGCCACGGGGCAGCTTACTCTTTCGAGTATTTTTATAAAATAATTTTCACTATTTGATATAATTTTATTTATCCTAATACTAACCTTGTTCCTTTTTCTGATCTTATGCTGTATAAATTTAGTCTTCCTTTTCACTCGGCGATTTTTTGTTCTCTTTTACATATTTGCCATGCATTTAAGTCCGCCCATTCTACCTTTACTATACATTATTTAATCGCATTCGTTCAGATAAATTTAAGGATAGAAATAACTTTATGTGTCAGGCCGCGGTGTACGTTGTCCCCTTTTATCTCCCGAAAACAACTTTAAATTCGACATTGGTAGTACTAAATGTACAGTCGGTATTCGTTTAGCTGAACATGCTTGCAATGTTAAAGAAATGGCAAACTGTCCACTGCTCTAGTCCAGCTTGTTATAAACGATGATTTTCATCCTATGTTTTATAAGACTTTCCTTTAATTAGCTGCATTAACCTCCGTAATATTTTATTTTATGGATCCCTTTTCATTTATCCTTAGCTTGATTCTATTTGCAATTTTGATCCCGTTCAGACTCTTAGTTATGCTTGCTTTTAACCCACTACATGTTAAACCATTATATGATTTTCTGAAAATTTAGTACATGCTTTATTTTGTTTTTGACGATATTTCTATTGATTACTATTTAATTTATGAACTTTTTCCCTTTCTTGTATTTCATAATTAAATTATATTTTAAACCCCTCGTATTTAAAAATGTATAGTGATCAATATGTAAACTTTGTCTGGCGATTATGGCCTGTATTTAAGCTCATGATTGCCACTTATTTTCACTTTGCCACTGATGAAGGGCATAGCAATGCCCGAAAGCGCTATGACTGTTGAAGACCCAGACCGTCCGACTCATCCTGAGGACTTGAGCAACTATTTGGACGGCCGAATAAAAGTGACATGCAAATGATGAAATTTCATATAAAATCACTTTCTTCAATTACCTTGAGAAGCGCTATGACTGTTGTTGTTGTTGAGACCCAGACCGTCCGACCTACCAGAAAGGTGTAAGGTAACTGTTAGCGCTATGACTGTGTAATTTTAGTACGTCGTTAAAGGAGGTTTTAATAAAATACTTTCAATTAAGGTCAATGTTATGAAGCATAACCTATTATTTGCAGTTAAGGACAAATACGTTTCATGCCCCGGGTTAGCCACAGGAAAGAAAGGGGGCGGGAGTAACAATTACTCAAGGTAAGTAATGTGTATGGTATATGTTCTATAGCGATGCATCCTCACAGACAAGATGGGACGACTGATATGGCGCTATGGTTTGAATTACACATGACAGTGCTTGTAAATGTTCATAAAAGAGAGCTTGTAACAAAGGTCAAATTGTAAAACTACGAATTTCTGGAATTTTATAGTCCCTGTCAGGTGTTGTTCACATCGAGGCCTGGTCCAGGACCTCCCGGCTGTGGGGATCCCTCCAGTCATCATTTTCTATTGGGACGTATAAGAAATGAGCGTCACTTCGCAGGCCAATAAAGTTAGTCGAAATTGAACCGCCCTTTTCTCGCACAGAAATGAGATATCGAATGAGAAGGTGAGGTGACTTCCACCCTAATGTTTGTTCCCCCCGTTTCAAAATCTGAAGGGACTCGACTTTAAAATGTAAAATCAGACTCAATTCTGATCTCGTGAGAGTAGGTCTCCAAGTGCATATGCACTTGTTTTCGAAGCCCGATCCAATATGCATTTTGATGCAGTTTTAGGCACGGTGTTCGCTTCCCCTCCCTAGCGGCAGCCTTATGCATACAGCACGGAAACAACGCCCTTTTTTACCCGTTGCGACCCCGTACACTCAGGTATAGCTCGTAGTCCAGCACAACCTTACAGCCAATCAAGTTCATGGTCGCTCTAAGCCTAATCGAGCTAGGGCAGAGCCAGATCGAGAGTTGAATTCATCGGGCCATGGCGGTCATAGGAACAGCGAGGACTTCGTTACTTGGATGCGCAGGACCACACAGCTCTGAAAATAGACGACGTAGCGTGGGCTACCTTTTGGACCTCATACGAGGTAGAGTCAATAAGTTCCCGGAATGGTCGCCTACATTCACACAGGTGTTCGTTGGAGGGGAAATATTTCTTTTAGAGGTTGGCAGCACTAATAAGGAAAACACACAGTCATCTGGAATTCATTTCCGGTACTGTCGGCGTTAGCTACAGATCATTTCTGACAAAGCGAATTTTTCATTCGTCGGATTTTGAAATGTCGCCTTTAGAGCAACGTGCAAACATCAAATTCTGCGTTTTGCTCGAGAATTCACCTTCTGAGACGCTCGAGATGCTGAAGAAAGCATACGGAAACGATGCCATGAAAACAAAACGGCTGTGTACGAGAGGTATAAGTGTTTTCGTGAAGGTCGCACAAACATCGAAGATGACCTTCGGACTGGGCGGCCCTCTTCCTCCACCGCCGATGAGAATGTTAAGCGCGTTCGAGAAATCGTGCGTGCGGACAGACGAATAACCATTGATGCTATTGCCTCTGAACTTGGAATTTCACATAGGAGTGTTCACAGCATTCTTCATGATAATTAAAAATAATTCATGATAATTAACTTCTGACAAAACGTCAGTCAAGTGAATGGAAAGCAAAAACATCACCAAGAAAGGAAAAATTTCGCTTGGACAAAAGCCGAGGGAAAGTGATGTTGGAGGTGTTTTTCGATTACAAGGGCGTCATTCACAAAGAATTTATTCCTCAAGGCCAAACTGTCAATAAATAACTTTATCTGGAGATCCTTAAGCGACTAAGAGATGCAATCAGATGAAAACGACCTGAAAAATGAGCAACAAACGATTGGTTTATTTTACACGACAATGCTCCACCACATCGCGCTGTGATTGTGAAAAAGTACCTTGCCAGAAACAGTGTTACCACTCTGGAACATCCTCCTTATTCTCCCGACCTAGCACCAGCAGATTTTTACCTGTTTCCACGGCTGAAAATGAAATTGAAGGGACACCGTTTTGTGGATTCAGATGAGATGATTGAAAATGCGACGAAGCAACTGAAGGACCTCTCGAGAAATGGATTTCAGGAGTGTTTTGAACAGTTATACGAACGCTGGAACGAGTGTGTGAATGCAGGAGGACAATACTTTGAAGGCCAATAAGGTAAAATTATTGTTCTATTTTTTCATAATTTGTAATTGACCTATTCCGGGAACTTTCTGACCCTACCTCGTACTACATTTACGCCGTGACAACTGTATGTACTGCAAGAACGGTACTCTACAGCAGTGTTGATCTCACCTCACGACCAAGACGACATGAGCGGAGCGTTTGCGAGGTTCCAACTTTGGGCCTCTATGCAGAACGCGTCACCTGTCAGCTGAGTGCTTCAACCGTCATCGGTACGGCATGTGTGAGGACTGCCACCGTAAAGTTCATGCGGTATGCGACCAAACTGGCATCGGCCTGTACGTAGTTTCTGGTTCTCCAGGAACCGCTGGGTCAACCAACAATTGGGAGAAGGAGAGTGTTTCGAAACTGTCATCACTATTTCCGTTACAATCCGCGGTGGTATCCAGAATTTAGCGATATCTCTAATAAACCGTGCATATTTCCGAGTGTTTTAATGAATACCCAAGACCTCGTCACCAGGTTCTGTGACAGATCAAATGTTGGATTACAAGGCATCTCATCTGAGAGGAGGTATCGCGATATTCAAGTTCAATTGTAATGTAATGTGTTATTTGGGTGTTAATATAATCTAAGTGTCAGTGCAGAATTTAAGCTGTGGAAATTTCCTGTGCTGCACAACTTGCATTTAAAAAATTAATGAGAAATTTGTTAGCAAATATATTAATTAGCCTGTACACCCCGAGGTCAAGATTGGTAGATTTGAGTGTAGTGTAATTGTGTTTAGTATATTAATATTATTATTATCAATGTTGAATATTTTATGTGTTTAATAAATGTGTTAGTGGCCATAAAATCGACTGGTTATTGTAGTGTAAACGCATTGTACTTTGATCTTTTAGATCCCACTATACTTTTATAGGTCTGACTGAGGGACACTATGTTGTTGTTGTTGAAACCCAGACCGTCCGACCTACCAGAAAGGTGTAAGGTAACTGTTTGGACGGTCGGGAAGTGCCACCCAATTTAGACCGGAACCCAGTGGGGGAGGCATCCACAGGGACCGTACCCTCCTTCCCCTACCACCAACCTCTCGAAAGGACGTTCGGACCCACATGTTTAACGTGATCGTACTCCGCATGAATCGAACCCGGAATCGAATCTTGAAATCGAACCCGGGCCTACCGAGTGCAACTCCAACGCGCTAACCAATGGGCTACCGCGCCCCGGGGGACACTATGTGTAAGTATTAGTAATTTATTTATGTAAATTTCGCCTCACCACAGCCAATTCTTTGGTTGTCTTTATTTTTAAAGTATGCATATTTATAATTTTAAATTCCTTGAATAATTGAGCACATTCATTCTTCTAAGAAAAATACTAAATTTATAAGCTATTTTTTGTTCTTTATTATATTAATATTATATTAATGAAAAGCTTTATTCAGTAGCTACTTTAGATCCTAGCCTCCATCTGAAAAGCAATGAGCAGAAAATTTAGGATTCAGAAGAATACGGAAATACTTATTAAGTAATGCCCCACGACTGTATAGTTGTCGTTTTTCTCCTATCACGCTCTGTTACCGTGTTTATTATCTTATTTTATTTAAAATTATCCGTTAGTGGAACTGTGATCTCTTTTATTAAATCGGGTTTGACCACTTTACTATAGATAGACCTAGCGTGTACACTCACTGTCCTTTTCTTGCAAAGTAATTGAGGTGCTTAAGAACTTTCCCAGGACTCTGTATAAATGTATGTTACACCATACACATAAACTTATATATGACTATTGAAGTAGCACATAAACTTATATATACGACAGTTAGAAAGAAGTCTGTATAACTGTAAGTTATACCATATGCATAAACTTATATACGGCAGTCAAAGTGAAAACTGCGTGTACCCTTATATTAACAAAATACAAAACTATAACAAACTATTAACAAAACTATTAACAAAATACAATAGAAGAATTCACTGCAAGCACAAAAGACATACCTTAGTAAAATATCTATCTTTATAGGCCGATTGTTACAGTAAACGACTGTAATAACTGACTTAAGAGTAATATATAACTGTAATTCAAATCATACACAGAAGCAAATGTAATGCAAGTAAAAACTGTGCGTATCTGTTATTATAATGCTCAAGACTAGAAATTGCAAAAAAACCTATCACAGGAAAGAACACAAACTTTGTAATAAGTGACTTAATATATGTGCATATTTAACAGACTATCAACTAAGATTAAAATAACGTCGCTCTACATACTCCATAGTTTGTTGCTTTTATACACATAGAAAAGTAGCGGACATAAAATGCTAAAATCATAAAATGTACGCAAAAATGGAAATGTCAGAATTTTTTTCACTTAGGTAGCACTAATTTACCCTAAAAATATATTTGAAATATAGTTTGCTATCTTAATTTAAATGTTCATAGTAATAAATATGTTGTATAATGGATAATGGATAATGGGTAAAGATGTGGATAATGGATTGCGCAAAAAGGATATTGTAGTTAAATTTTGTGGTCCCATAAGTACAGTATCAACCATTATTAAAAACCGGAAGTTTGTTGTTACAACCTTTGAAGATATTGGACATGATAGGAAACGTTCTAAAACATGTCCTTTTGGAAAAGTGTACAAAGCTGTTTTAAAGTGGATCAAAATTGTTCGTGACAAAAACTTGCCAATCTCAGGCCTCTTATAAAAGAAAAGGCATTGGAATTTGCTAATCGTTAGGGCAAGTGGATTTTCAAGCTAGTTCCGGTTGGCTGGATAAATTTAAAAAACTACATGGCATAAAAGAAAAGATTCTTTCAGGAGAAAAGTGGAAACTTGTCTGACGTCGACAGTGAACAGTAGAGAAACACGGTTTTTAATAAGATTTCAGAAGAGTACACACCAGATAACATTTTTAATGTCGATTAAACGGGAATTTTCTTTAAATGTTTGCCGAATAAGACTCTTACTTTTAAAGACAACGACTGTCATGGAAATAAAAACAGTAAAGAAAGGATAACAGTTTTGTTGGGCGCTAACATGAGCGGTACAGAAAAACTAAGATTATTGGTGATAGGAAAAAGTAAGCAATCTAGATGCTTCAAAAGAGTGAAGTCTTTAGAAGTTGATTACCGTTGTAATAAAACGGCATGGATGACAAGTGGTATTTTTGAAGAGTGGATTTTAAATTTAAATAAAAAAAATGAATAGGCAGAAAAGAAAAATTGATCTGTTTGTAGACAATTGCCAAGGCCCATCCCGATGTATGGTCAAAACTATCAAATGTGAAACTGATTTTTCTCACCCCGAATACAACATCAAAATTGCAGCCAATAGACCAGGGAGTTATAAAAAATATAAAAATGCACTATCGACGCATTCTGCGAAAAATTATCTGGGTCTTAGATAATGAGAAATCTACAGATAAGGTGATTTATCTGAGAATTTGCATAGCTGAACTAGCTAGGGTACGGCAAAATGATGTTTTGAAATCGACGATAAAAATTGGTTTTGCTAAAGCTGGCTTCATTGAATTAGTACCTCAAATCGAAGAAGAAGCTGTGACGTCACAAGTTGAGGAATTAGAGGCCAAAGGTGTTATCAGGGAAATAATTTCCCTTGACGAGTTCCCTGACATCGACGAAGACGTGATTATTTCAGAATACTCAACTGACGACAACAAAGTACGATCACTTCAAGCACAACTGAGTGACATCTAAAAAGATGAAAAGAATGGTACAGAAGAGCCCCTCTAAGCCTTCTAAACAAGAAATGTTGGTTGAGTTTGATGCAATACGTCATGGGTTTCAATTCGTCGAAAATGTTCCTGATGATGTATTTCATGGACTTAATAAGTGTGAACACTTTTTGATGAATTATCATCGAAACCCATTCTGCAGCAGGACATTAGAGGCTTTTTTACAAAAATGTAAGTGCGTATGAATATGAAAAAATACAAAGATGTTTTTTAAGGTATGTATGTTCAACTCATTTTTTTCTTGTTAATTCTTGTTTTTAATTACGCGTCCATATGAACGTAACATATTTATGATGTGATTGATATTCATTTAGGTCATTTATAAGAAAGAAGAGTGCTGTGATCTGGAAATGTGTTCCTAAATACATTGCATACACAGACGCGACTCTCTCCCCCCCCCCGGCTCACACAGTCATTACATAATATGGTATAATGGTCACACATATGTATGTATGTGTGTCTGTGTGTGTTCCCCCCTCTCGAAAAAATTGTGTGCTCACCATGGATGCATGTACGCACAAAAAAGATCCTTTCTATATATCGACTTCGCGATATGGAGATTCTACTGTATATATATATATATATACATATATATATATATACACATATATATATATATATATATATACATACATATATATGTATATATATATATATATGTATAGACTATATATATATATATATATATATATATAGTCAAGCCTGTCTATCTCGAATCTCGCGGGAATGATAAAAAATCGAGATAAAGAGGTTTCGAGATAGAGAGGTTTCGAGATAGAGAGGTTTCGAAAAACAGAGAGTGAAAATTATGCATTTATTACATACCTTAATAAAAATAATCACGCAATAATTTCTGATGCCTAATTTTCTTTGAATCGACAATTTTTTTAAGGTTAGCAATAGCTGCAAATCCGTTTTGACTAATATCCTCCTGGGATTCAAGGAAAGTTCTCAACTTTTCAATCGACTTCCCAGCTTCTTTTATGGTAACTTTAGGTGAATCTGTCTCTACTATTTCATCACCGTCGTCATCAGAAACGCCTCTCACGTCGTCTATGATCTCCGTATCAGTCAACATTCCGCATGTTGTCAGGGAATCGTCCACGTCTAAAAAGGTTTCGAATGAGATGTCTAGATTAAGTCTATTCTTGATGATCATCAATTCTTCCGAATTTACTTCATTTTCTTCAACTTTATACAACGTGTCAACGCTCGTTTGCTGTTCTTGCTCTTCCTCGTTGTTCATTTTTCTTAAATCCGGCTTTTAGGAAACAATTCTTGATCGTCTTCTCCGTAACATTTCTCCAAGCATAGTCTGTCATCCTCATCACATCCTAAACATTGATTTAGGGAAGGGTATTGCCTTCGTCTATGGCCTCTAGAAGTTTTCGAACCTGTTCTCGTCTGTATCCCACTTTGAAACCTCGAATGGTCCCTTGATCGAGGGGTTGCAGCTTGGATGCAGAGTTAGGAGGCAAAAACTTTATAGTGACGTTTCTTAGAGTAGGGAAGTTGGAATGAGCATTGAAGTTATCGTCGATGAACAGAATAATTTTTCTTTTTTTTTTAAACCCTTAGATTTGTCGATGTCTTTCAACCAGTCATTAAAGATTTCGCTGGTCATCCAGACTTTCTTACTTGCTTTGTAGGGAAAAGGAAACGATTTCACTTTCGAGAAACATCTGGGCTTTGCAGAACGACCAATCATCAGTAGTGGAAATTTTTCTCTTCCATCTTGATTAGTTGCTAAAAGTTCAGTTACACGCACTTTACTCTGTTTACCACCTCGGCACTCTTCTCCCTTGAATGTCGCTGTTTTGTTGGGTAAACATTGAAAAAATAGTCCTGTTTCATCGGTGTTGAAGACATCCATTGGCTCATAGCCTTCCAGCAGGGAAGGGAGCTCCCTGATCCACTCTTCGCAAACACTTTGAGATACACAGACGCACTTTCACCACATAGTTTTCTGAAAACGATGTCGTGTCTCCTTTTGAAGCTCTCAAGCCACCCGTTTCTGGCTTTAAAATCGCTGCTATGGCCAAGTTCTTTTGCAAAATCTTCAGCTTTCCTCTGTAGTATCATTCCGCTGATAGGAACTCCTTGGTCATAACATTGTATAAACCATTTTCTCACACACTCATTAACATCCGGGAAAGTACATTTTCGACTTTTTTTCACTTTCTTATTTTTTTCAAAGTTTCTCTCTAACAAATCTCTGTTCTTTATTATCGTCGAAAGAGTACTCGGCGGAATACCAAACTTCATTGCAACTTCATTCTTTTTATGTAGAGGATTTCCGTCCAAAACTTTTAAAATTTTCATTTTTTCTTCCATCGAAAGAACATTTAACTTCCTGTTACATTTAACTCCCGCCACTTGCTTCACTTAACGTTGCAATCACAAACTATGTTACTAACTCCACAAACAGAGGAGCAAAACTGACCAGTTGCTTATCAGTTGAAGTCACCCCAACCTCCATTGTTCAAAGTTCCCAGTCCTTACTGAATTGGCCAACAGAAGTTTCGACCCCTTTGTGGATTCCCGAGAAATTTGAAACTTGCACCTGTCTTCAATCTACCTTCCTACCATCTACACACGGCGACGTGACTGTTGCTATGCAAGGAATGTTTCTTAACAGCAACTTCCGCTGCCGAAATATGGCCGCTGAACTTCGAATTTGTATATCGCTTCATGCCGTAATTCGAGATATGGAAGTTTTGGGAAATTTTTTTTTGAGATAAACATGGAAAATACATTGAATTTTGGCTAAAAAGGCAGGGAAATAAGTAAATTTCGAGATAGAGAGGTTTTCGAGATAAACAGGGTTCGAGATAGACAGGTTCGACTGTATATATATATAGTCTATATATATATAGACTATATATATATATACACACGCACATATATATATATAATCTATATATATATAGACTATATATATATATATACACACACATATATATATATATATAGTCTATATATATATATAGACTATATATATATATACACTGAAGAGCCAGAAAAACTGGTACAGTCGGGCGTATGCAAATAATGGAGGTATGCAACCAATCAGCGTAACGCGATGCGGTCGACAGTGCGTATATAAGACAACAAGGTGTCTCAGGAGGCTATTAGATCGGTTCTTCTGCTACAATGGCAGGTTATCAAGATTTAAGGGATTTTGAACGGGGAGTAATAGTCGCCGTACGAGAGATGGGGCACAGCATTTCCGAAGTAACGATGAAATTTGGATTTTCGCGCACGACCATTTCAAAAGTGTACCGAGAATATCAGGTTTCAGGTAAAACCTCAAATCTCCGACAACGGTGCGGTCGGAAAAAGACCTTGACAGAACGGCTGAAAAGAATCGTTACACGAGATAGACGTGCAACACTTCCTCAAATTGGTGCGGATTTGAATGCAGGGCCATCAACAAGTGTCACCGTACGCACTGTGCAATGTACCCTCATTGATATTGATTTATACCTCATTGGCTCTATACGATATTAGGTAGGTGTACCAGTTTTTCTGGCTCTTCAGTATATATATATATATATATATATACTGAATATACATATATATATATACTGAATATACATATATATATATATACTGAATATACATATATATATATATATATATATATATAATTTTATTTACTTGTATTTTAAATACCAGTGAAATCTGTTTAATGAAAATAGTCTGAAGAACATATGTGAAAATAAATTATATTCAACATTATATTGGAGAAAAATTCCATAATAAATGAAACAGGTACTAAGTACGTATAAAATACCCCTCTTTCCCTTTTCCATATATAAAGTAAGCGATTGAAAATTGGAGGTCACTATTGTGTAAGACTGGTAAATATAAGCCTGTAACTCCACCCAATGATTACATTATATATTTTTTAGTATTATAAATCATATATGTAATACAGGTACTTAAGGTACTAATCCCCTTGTCTCCTGCATTAACATGCATGGTTAAGTATATGAATAGTGTAATATTTGAAAAAATTCAAACTGAAAAATTTCATAAGGAACTAGGCCTTTCATGGCTCCCATAATTGAAAAGGAATTATAAATGAAAATGAATGATACATTAGTAAATGTGAAAAGTATTTCCGAAACAATATATGTTTTCAAGGGCCATACCTGGTTCGGTAATACTGATATATCTACGTTTCTGTGCGCATAACTGTACATTGTATTACAGAAAATATATATATGGCCTGACGAAGACGAATATAGAAAATGGATATAATTAACAATAATCGTGTAAAATAAATTAACAAAATAAACCAGATAGATGCCATGCTATAATATTAGAATACAATTTAATGATATTGAAAAGGAATAAAAGTAAAATAACATAAAATGAGTTACTACTTGCTCTGGAAGAACTTGAGTTGAAAATGTGATAATGACTTTGCATTGAGCCAACTCAATAATGTTTACAGTTAAGGTTATAGTCTAAATGTGTAACTGGTTGAAAGGGAACATGGTGAATAGAAATAGTTTATTTATATTTATTAAATCATCAAATAATTGATGTTTCTATTCCGATTTTGAAGTTAAACTTTTTTTGTTGTATGGAGTGGTCACTTAGTGGTCACTTTGATGATAATCTGATTTAACTTTTGATTATTCAATAGTGGCTGAGACTGACCTTTCAATAAGTTGTTGCAATTGGAGCATGATGTTAAATTTAAATATAAAATGGGATTTTATAAAGGAAACAATAAGGTTAGGTAGGAATTTATTTTGGATGGTGGTGATTATTATTTTAATAATATTTTCTTTGTAGTAACATGGTGTACTTAAATTGTTTAATTCTTATTAACTGATTATTAATGATATTTATAAAAACTGATTTTGAAAGGTTTGATGAATAATGTTAAAGTTTGTTGACTTTGAAATTATATGAAGCAGTTTTGTGTCATAAATTTTAAGTTTAAAATTATCTTTATTTTGAAATCTAAAACTAACGTCAAGGTAATTGGTCCTGGGTGACGAATAAGCATTTTCAATTAGTTGTAGATTAGGAGGATAAAATTAAAGTTTAACATTGGTGCATCTTTAGTAATTTTAATAATAATTAGAGTAATGAATCTGTACATGATATGGCTGTTGAATTGGTGCTTAATCACTTTCCTTATATACAATAATGTATAAGGAATGTATTGTGACGGGGTCGAAAACTCGAATTCGAGTTTTCGACGGGAGAGCACGTTTCAATCATCCCTGATTACGAATCGAACATTTTTAAAGTGATGTCTCTCGCTCTCTGTGTGTGTGTCAGTGAGCCTGTGGAGACGATAACTGACGGACAAATGGACCGATTTGAACGAAATTTGGTACAAAAATTACAATTTGTAAACACTGGAAGCCTATTGTTTTTATAAGCAATCGAATATTCAGAACCCTCCTAAATTTTCCAGTGAAATTTTGAAAAAATCGTCAAAAAATCAAAACCTTTATTAAAGTTACACAAATAGACATTTCTTATGTAAATTTTTATTAGAAAACGATTGACATAAATTTTGAACGCTAACATGAACCGTTCTCGAGATATTGCTCATTTTTCAAAAAAATTATCAAAAAATCATATAAAATAAACAAAAAATATTTCCTATTGAGAAACATGTTCACTTTTCATATGTAATACCATGTGATAAATTTGGTGACATCATTTTCGTGGATCTAGCTCGTTCCATTCATGAAAAAAGATACTTTGGGTAATACTTTTGTATTTGAACGCCAATATTCATTTATGTACTGTAAGAATAACTTATTTTTCCGTCCATAACGCTTGGCAAGATTTTGGCGACAAATTTGATGGAATGTCGCCAACTTGGCGGCTTTTTTAAATATTGCTAAATTAACGAAAAACTAGCCAAATGGATAAAAATGACGCTAACTCAATAAAAATGACGACTCATTGACGAAAATATTAAATATCGTGGAAAGAATATAAGTATCTATTATAAGAACAACATTTTTTTAACTGTAAAAGTGGTAAATTCATTGCATTATATAAGAAAAGTTATGTGCTGCCCACATCAGATTTTTTCGTAATAGTGTAGATAAAGTTTGGTCAGAATTGTGGATGAGATTTCTACCTGTGGAATTCCTATTTTTAGTTTGTAAATGCAATTACCCTGAGATAGAAACTGGTTAAACATAATAAATTTTAATAACGTTTTGAATTTTGTACAATGATGTTTTTAGATTGAGCAAATTGTTCATGGAAATGACCATGACTCCCCCAAATGGAAAACGATGTGTTTCCGTGATGTTTCCTGGGTGAAAACGCGTTCCACGTTCTCTCCCGATTATGATACGATGAGAATCAGTTTGCAGGCTAAATCTGCACTCGTCACTGAACATGATATTGCCAAACTGTTGTACTCTCCACTGCCGATGTTCCAAACTCCAATGTAAATGCGCGCGTTTCTGCGCAGACGGCTGGGGGATGCAAACTGCCGGTTGTCTGGCATAGAGACCAACGTGTCCGAGTCTCCTGTAAACAGTTTGTCTCGAAACAGTCTCGAAGAAGTGTATCCTTTTTGTTTAGACTTTCAAACTTAAAACTCTCTCTCTCTCACAAACACACACACACACACACACACACACACACATATATATATATATATATTAAAATCTCTCTGGTTCAATCCGGATAATCTGGATTTGTTGAACAATGAATCTTCTATTAGTACTAAGATTAACTTTCTGGATTTAAGTCCATATATTGAATCTTCTAACAGTATTTCTTATAATTTATATGATAAAGAAATTATTTTAATGTTAATATCAATAAATTAGCATTTCGGTTCAAATTTTCGTAACATCATTAAAAATCAAATGTTTCGAATTTATAGATTATCAGATAATAAGTTTTATCAATTTCATATAAAAAAATCTGATGTGGGCAACACATGACTTTCCTTATATAATGTAATGAATTTACTACTTTCACAGTAAAAAAAAAGGTTATTCTTATAGTAGATACTAATATTCTTTCGAAGATATTGAATTTTCGACAATTAGTCGTCATTTTCATTGATTTAGCGTCATTTTTATCCATGTGGCAAGATTTTTGTTAATTTGGCAACATTTCAAAAAGTCGCCAAGTTGGCGACATTCCGCCAAATTCGTCGCCAAAATCTCGCCAAGCGTTATGGATGAAGAAATAAGTTATTCTTGAGGCAGACAAATGACTATTGGTGTTCAATTACAAAAGTATTAGACAAAGTATCTTTTTCCATGAATGGAACGAGCTAGATCCACGAGAATGATGTCACCCAATTTATCATATGGTATTACATATGAAAAGTGAACATGTTTCTCAATAGGAAATATTTTTCTTTATTTTATATGACTTTTTGATAATTTTTTTTAAAAATGTGCAATATCTCGAGAACGGTTTGTGTTAGCGTTCTAAAATGTGTGCCAATCGCTTTCTAATGAAAAATTACATAAGAAATGTCTATTTGCGTAACTTTATTAGTGGTTTTGATTTTTTGACCCTTTTTCCAAAATTTTATTCGAAAATTTAGAGGGGTTCTGAACATTCGATTGCGTATAAAAACAATAGGCTTCTAGTGTTTACGGATTGTGATTTTTGTACCAAATTTGGTTCAAATCGGTCCATTCGTTCGGCAGTTATCGTCTCCACAGGCTCACTGACACACACACACAGACATCACTTCAAAAATGTTTGATTCGTGATCAGGGATGCTTGAAACGTGCTCTCCCGTCGAAAACTCAAATTCGAATTTTCGACCCCGTCACATAACTTTCCTTAACCATTATGTATATAAGGAAAGTAAAAATTATTAATACTTTTATCCATTGTATTTGATAAATAGTATATTAAAAAAGTTTAGGTTAACTCAGAGTTGTTAATGCATTTTATTATGTCTAAATCACTATGGAATTTAACCGTTCCCCAATCATTCCCTATTATTAACTAACTGATACTAATAGTTATATTTTCTATTATTACGTATTTCGTTACACTTGCATCATATAACAGTGTATTTTTCCAGGAGATAGATGCAAGGAGTCTTAGAAGAGCATGTCTAATTTCTATAATCGATTAATATATTCGATTGTCGATTCGATTCATTTTATTAATTTTATTAATTCTTTGAATTATTATATAGGGTTAATAATGATTATCATTTTTATCTAAACGCACTTGTTGTATTTTGAATGCAGTTTATCTCGTTTTTATACCTTGTAATACCTTGTAATACCTTGTAAATGGATTTACTATTTACTATTTTTAAGAATGGCAACATGGACATCATTCTTTAGGGTTGACAACTTCTTCTTTGCATTATGTTGGGTTGGTTTAGGTGTTTGAACTGCCACTTACGTGAAAGTCAATTCTATATTTTTTCATTTATTCAAGAATTTTTAGTTTCTCAAATTTCTCTATTATTTCCCATGTATAGCATATTGGGGTTCCTATTGACCTTTTGTTCATAGTAACAGGTCAATACATTCTTTTTTTAATATAGTTGTTTTAAATTTAATAGGTGGTTTCCTGGTTTCTCATATTTACCTTTGTATTGATATTTCTGGCTGGAGTTGAAGTGGATGCATCGTGGCCATGGAAGATTCTATGGAGCGATGAAGCGCATTTCCATCTAAGTGGAACAGTCAACACCCATAACTGTCGCATTTGGGACACGGAAAACCCTTGTACCTTCCAAGACATTCCACTTCACTCACCGAAAGTTACAGTCTGGTGTGGATTCACAACCACATTCATTCTTGGTCCTTTCTTTTTCGAAGAGGCTACTCCCAATGGCTCTGTGACATGCATCGTGACGGCCAGGAGGTGCACAAACATGCTCGAAAATTTTATTGTACCCAAACTACAACAGCACCAATGTCTTGATTCAATTACCTTTATGCAAGATGGAGCGCCTCCACACAATGGACTCTGTGTACAGCAGTTTCTTCGGCAACATTTTACTAATGGTAGAGTAATTAGTCGTGCGTTTCCGACAACCTGGCCATCTCGTTCTCCAGATCTTAATCCCTGTGATTTTTGGCTATGGGAACACATAAAAAGTCTTGTTTATCGAAGACGTCTGGTAACCTTGGCAGATTTGAAAAACAGTATCAGTCTGCATGTGAGAAGGATCTCAATCGACCAATTACGATCCGCAGTTGAACAAGCTGTCCACAGACTGCAGATTTTACATCTTGAAGAAGGGCACCATATTGAGCAGCATTCCCTGCATCGATAAGATCCTTGTGATATGAATGTTTGGTACGTTCGAAT
>OX578153.1:97940852-98020852 GCA_951213105.1 Amaurobius ferox | reverse complement strand
CGTCCAAATAGATTATCCGTCTCTGCAGAGAGCAGATGCGAGTGCTTGCTATTCCCATTACATCATAAGTGCAGAGTCAGAATAAAAAAAAAGGCCAGTCATCCCCGGGATGAACTCCTCCCTCCCCACTAAAGAATGACGTAGATGGCAGCGCCATATCAAGTGAGTCCAGTTCTCTTTACGAGAGTATTATTTCCCAGCACTTCGCGATGTCTTCGACCTCTACGTCTTCCAGTATCTTTAAATTTAAAGCTTTTAGTAATACTAAAAATATCCGCTTGTAGACTAACGGATCCCAACAGTCGCAAAAAGATAAACACGACGCATGCTGAATACATACTCCCCCAAGTCCTTTTCAACCATCAAGCCTGTGCTTGAACCTGAGATTCTTATCCCCGATACGTGCCCAATGCTATGGATACTAATAAAACTCCGAAGAAAAGACACCATCCCCCTCTTGTATATAACTTCTTCGGCCAATTGGTCGGATTACGTAGCCAAACTTAAATCGCACCCTCCCTCACGGGTGACCTGAGAGGAACATTCAAAATTGATGTCAGCAACTGCGATGAATTTCGTGCTGTTCAAGACACAAACTATTAAATGATAAAATTGCATTCAGGACTTTTATTCTAAACAAAGAAAAAAGTCGCCATTAGAGGACTCTCTGTCCCTGCTGACATTGATTTGCTAAAGAATGAGTTATATATAGAAGAATTCCAAATTACGAGCATTTGCTAGCTCTATAAAAGACCAAAAAGAAAATTATGCCCCCTTTTTTACATCTTGATATCCAGTAACCCCGAAAATAAGAAAATTTATGGACTAACATTCATGTTAGGAGACAAGATAAACATTGAAAGATGCAAAGGCGTAACCCAATGTTTTTCATACCAAAATTTCAATCATAGTTCAAATTGTTGTTTCCTACCTACCTCCAAATGCATAAAATGTGCCGGGAAGCACTACTCCTTAGCGTGTAATAAACGTTACGAAACCACTTGTACTTGTGCTAACTGCGGGGTCGTGCACTACGAAAGCTATTACGGTATTTCCAAATTCCATAAACTGAGATCAAGTGTGCCCATACTTTTAAGAATAAATTTATTGATTCGCAGACTCATACCAAAGCGTTTACTCACAAAGCGGTGGATTTCCCAGAGCAGCAAATTAATGCTATGCTACTAATAAAATAAGAACTTTTGTCCTGAAAGCACTAGAAAACACC
Organism: Amaurobius ferox; assembly: GCA_951213105.1. NCBI lineage: Eukaryota > Metazoa > Arthropoda > Arachnida > Araneae > Amaurobiidae > Amaurobius > Amaurobius ferox. The sequence goes on along the minus strand of OX578153.1, from coordinate 98,019,624 downwards.
TTCCTATATCTAAGAAAAGCCACTACTTCTTTAAATAGCGTAACCTTATATGTTAAATATAACACCTTCTTTTCACCACTCTCTGAGCACCGGCTATCAGACAGGTTTAATTACATTAAACACGACCTTTCCAGGTGTATATGGTGACCCCAGTTGACGCCTCCGTTGTTCTATTAGACTCAAGGTTACGCTATAAGGAGCACAATTCTAAGTCTTCAGATTTTCCCTTTACTTTTCGAGGAGAATTTTATTCCTCTATTAAAAATTATATAACTCGAGAAACTTTGAATTGGGATTCGTCCTAATTCCTTCAGATTGAAGAGCATTGTTGCGACTCTGAATTCAATATATGCTAAAATATTTTACTATGCTTTCTCGATCCTTTTAAAAATAGGAATTTAAAGGCAGCACTTTGCTGTCCTAGGCACTTGTTGGTGATTTCTTTGAGATACTTGAGAAGGTTATTTATACGAATAAATTAATGTTTTGGTATTACCGATATTTTATATACAGGGTGGGCCGTAAATTACCTACAAAATTTAAACTTATCTATTACAAGAATCGTTATGTAAAAATATCTGATGAGGTCAGTACATGACTTTCCCTACATAATTCAAGTACTTTACTTACTTTAATGTGAAATACTGGTGGATAAGACCCACGAGACAATACTACTAACGTGGAAAAGTACATTGACAATGGTGTTTTTCTGAATGACAACATGTAAAATTATTTTGACCCAATAACCATATATTTTGAGCAAATATAACTTAACAATTGTAAATATTATTAACATCTTCTAATCAATATACTCCATTGTATTGAAATATGCAAATTATTAATTCAATTTTGGGTCATTTTTTATAAACTTTACCATCGTTTTCGTCAATTTGGCACGACATTAGAAAATCGCAAAATTGGCGATACTTCGCCAAATTAGTCACCAAATGTATCATCAAGTGTTATATAATTGATTATACTTACGACTGTTTATTTTTATTTAATTTTTTAGATGCATTCATTTTAAAAAGTGCAATATCTCGAAAACGGTTCAAGTTGGCGTTTTAAAGTTTGTGTCATTCGTTTTAGAATAAAATATAATGAATAAATTGATTATTTATTTAGCATTATTGAATATTTTGATTTTATATAGAATACGTCTTTGTCCACACCTGGTATGAGGCGCCGTGCTGGCGGATTGGGTGAGACGATAAAGGATGAGATTTAGAAATATTATAGCTCAGTTTGCAATAGTCGGAGGGAGAAGGCAGTAATTTCAAGTGTTAGGCAGAGGACGTACGAATGTTAATAAAGGTAATTTAACGGGATGATGAGCTTGAGAGAGGAATGCTGACAACCGCGAGATAAGATAAAAATTACCACGCTTTGCACAATTCCAGCAGTCGTAACTCAGAAATCGGAGGCGTTACACATGTGTTTGACCATTCAAACTATTCAGTAACAACAGTAGTAAATTTCAAACATGGACTTTATTTCAAAATGTACTGTGGAACCGAGTGTATTCATTACTGAAGAATATCAACGATCAGGCGACAGTCCATTAAAGGTTTGGAGAGCAATTCAGAGAAAGTTTCAAAGTGAAAGAAGCACTCAGCCGACACACAAATACAGCGTTAATTACCAAATTTTTCTAGAGCAGGTAAAAATTTTTATTTCGCAATTTAAAATGAGATTTATGCAATAACATCAGAATACAGTAAAGCTACATTTCCCTGTAACAATGTGTTGCAAGAATCAAGAAAGTGCTCAATCTATTACCCCATATTTCGCCCATTATTGCTTATCAGCATATGAAAGTGTTTACTACAAAATTACTTAAAGCAATACTTTTAGAACTTTTTCTGGTAGAAGAATTTTCTTGGAACTCCGCAATTATGTTATGTGGTACATTAACTTCGTCTACCGTTAATAAAATTCTAATACAATTTACAACGGATTACAATGAAGCGAAAGTTCTCAAATGATCAACCATCCCCAATTGTGGACTATGGTCTCGTAACCATTGTTGATTGTTAGTACATGAAATTTTCATGATTATAAGCAGTGGAAATCTCGTCCCGGGCACGACTGAATTAATTGTTTTGCTTCACTCTGTGCATATGATGCCAGTGGAAGAGAAAATTCGAGTATGTTGTTCTCGGGCTCTCAAGAGAGACCGAACTTGTTAACTGCGACTGTCATTCTACCCCACCGACTTCATTAAATATCCTTGGACGTCATTGGGTAAGGTGAGCACAGTACAATTCAATATATCTGAGCAAGTTGTTTATGTCTGGATATTGCCACTTAAATATTAATAAACAGTTTTTTAACTGTAATAATGCGAGAACTTACTGTGGTTCGTCAACCCCCCACACAAAGTCCTCCCTGCGCCGTTCCGTTACGAATGACTAATTTCTTTTCCACTGACGTTAAGCTGACTACTATTTTTTGATTGTCGAATTGAAGGCCCAATTATATGTTACAGATTCTTAATGACTATAAAGCTCTTTAATATAAGGTTAAGCATTATCCCGGTAACGAATCAAAAAGTTATTAGCTCAACTTCGATGAGAATAGCATTTGGTCATTCTTAGCACCACGGACCACTCCAGGGAGGACTTTGAGAGTCGTTGGTAAAACACAGCAAGTTTTCGCATAATATCAATTAAAAATTGTTTGTAAATTTTGAAGTGGCAATACCCAAACGTGAAAACCTTGTGCAGAGATTTCAAATTGCATTCTGCATACCTTCTCCAGTGACGTGCAAAGAAATTTGGTGACGTCAGTGGAATAGAATGAGAGTTGAAGTTAATAAGTTCTGTCTCTCCTGAAAACCCAAGAACAAAATACGCGTGTTTGCAATCTCCATAATATCATACGCACCGAGCCAAGTGAAAAAAATAAGTCATCAATTTCCGGGACGTGAATTCCTGAAGTAACAAATACACTGCACATGATCAATAAACACGAAATTTATGAAAGCCACGGAAATTTAGTAATTTTATGGAGGAAGAACTTTTTTTTTCACTTACAGAAATAATTCTAGTAGAAGAAGCAACAAAGGACTGCAGGTGGTTAGTTATGATCAGTTGAGCATTTTTTTACTAACATCGGGAATGTTTAAAAAAATCTTATCAGTTAGACTGCGTGCAATATACAAAATGGCAGGAAGGCATATTGACTTTATTGAACTGTAAATGCCAAATGTTGTAAATTAAAATGCATTTAAAATCATTAATGCACACCCTTTTATTAGACTAAAGTCATGCATCAAACTTAGCAGTATATCAAAATGTTAGATTGGAAACTGAACTATTATTCTCCATTGTTTTTGTTTCAATTTGAATTAAGTTCATAGTGTAAGAATTAATGTCATTCCTTGTATCATTTTGTAGAGCAAGTCGATCCATATTATCATCATTTCTGTTCTGTATTATTATCAATTCATTGCATTTGAGTATTTGAGAATATAATATACGAGTATATTTGCGGAAATTTTTTATCCATATTTCACCTTATTATAGCATTTGAGTGTTTATAGTCATTTCTATATCCAAAGCACCCTACTTACATAATATAATTAATGTATAGGGAAAGTATTGTGATTGGAACAAAAATTTTAATTCGAGTTTTCGATGGAAGAGAATTCTTCAAGCATATTCGAATTAAATATATTTGAGGTGATGTGCGCATGCATTTTAGTGTGTGTGCGTGTGTTACTGTGCATGTATATTAGTGTGTGTGTGTGTATATAGTATATGTTTATGTGTGTGTATATGTTAGTGTGCGTTTATTTGTTAATGTGTATGTATGTTAGTGTATATGTATGTTAGTGCGTGTATATATATATATATATATATATATATATATATATATATATATATATATATATATATATATATATATATGTTTATGTGTATGTTAGTGTGTATATATATATATATATATGTATGTTAGTGTGTGTGTATATATAATATATGTTTATGTGAATGTAAGTCAGTCTGTATGTATGTTAGTGTGTGTGTATATATGTTAATGTGTATGTATGTTAGTACGTACGTCAGTATGTTAGTGTGTATGTATGTTAGTGTGCGTACATGGTCGTATTCAGGGGTTGTCAGGGAGTGCCAAAGCACCCCCCTGGAAAATTGTTAATTTAATTAAAAGCCAATACGAGAGAAAAAATAAGAAAAATTCTTTTTAGAATTAGAACATTCAACCATAACTGTGTGTTTTATCTTACGTGTATATCATCAAAAACGAAACTTTGGAATATTGCATTTGGTATGCTTATGAATGTCCGATTTGTTAGTTTAGTTGGCCTGTTTCCAAGAGGGTCAGAATTCTCTTATGAAAAAAGGAATATTTATTAAAAGTGTTACACACTAATTGTTAAAAATTGGTGCATACTAATCTTTTAAAAGTACTATACACACTAATTCTTAATATGTAATGCTCATACCATTTATTCAAATTTACTTTGTAGCTATGCATATTTCAAGATTAGTTATATGCATATTTCAAGGTTAGTCATCTCTAAATTTTGAATGCGATCACTTTTAGCATCCTTCTGGACAAAATCCTGCATACGCACATGTGTGTGTATATATAAGTTAGTGTGTGTGTGTGTGTGTGTGTATATACTATATGTTGGTGTGTATGCATGTTAGCGTATATATATATATATATATATATATATATATATATATATATATATATATATATATATATATATATATATATATTAGTGTGTATGTATGCTAGTGTGTGTGTGTCTACGCCAATGTTTGTCCGTTAGTTTGTAGACGTGATATTTCATGAATAAATGGAGTGCTTCGAAATTAATATGTGCGATTATTAGAATCAAATAATACTGGACTTTTATTGATTTTAAGCATAATTGAATGTTCTGACAACCGCCCCTTCCAATTTTCAAATGACTTTTTATAAAAATAATTAAAATATGTGTGTTTTATAATAATAACAAAACGTTTATCGTTATTATTTAAACGTTTAACGTTTTGTTATTATTATAAACGTTAAAAACGTTTTATAATAATAACAAAATATTAATTTCAGATGTAGGTTTTTATTAGAAAACGACTGATGCAGATTTAGAAAAATTTCGAGATATTGTATGAGTTATGAATACATTTTTGAAAAAATCAGCAGCCATCAATACTCTCAAGTACATAATCATTTCATATGTAATTTTTATAAAACGAATAACTTTAGTATGCTAGTATGAACCGTTCTTGAGATATTGTACGTTTTCTAATCTATCTATCAAAATTGGCAGAAAATAAAAAAAAAGTATTTAGTCATACCAAATATATTCACACTCCATATGTAATGTTATAAATAAATCTGCTAACATTATTAACGTAGATATAGCTCTCTCCATTCACGGGAAACGGTACTTTTTGTAGCAGTTCTACATTTTGACGCCTAACAATTCCTTAATAGTCATTTATTTCACAGGATATTAATTAAATGCTAATGACATTATAATGTGAATTTTGCACGTGAGTATGAAGAAGCCATTATACTTGAACTTATAAGTTTCCAAAATCACCTTATTTTAATATTATGTGATGCTAATTATGTTCAATTATGTTATTTCAATATATGTTCAATGCCCAAAATATTAAGCTGTGGGTCTTGAATACCATAATTTCTCTGTGAAAGAAGTAATGCCATTAAGGTATTCAGGGGAAGTCATGTGCTACCCACATCATATTTTGTTTTCTGATATATGAAAGGTTATTTGAAAATAAAAAGGAGTATGATTGCAGACGGAAGTCAACTAAAATTGGGCCCTGTAGATATTTATCCGTGTTTTTATCTAATTTTGCAAATATGACTTCAAATTATCGCGAAATTTAGTTTACCCGCATACAACCTCTAACCGCTGCAAAGCAACATTTACAGTCATTCTCGCTAATAATATTTTCTAATTATATGGAAGAACATTTTGCCGCGCTAAGGCTGGAGAAACTCATTTTTATGAGGAAAATGGAAAATATAATTAATATTTGAAAGACAATATAATTTATCTCGGTACTTGTGCAGTTGACCGACTCCTAATTATCTGCAGACAAATAAAAAAATTAATCAGCTAACTATGATATATATGTGTAAGAATCCGCATGTGATTTAATTTGATCGATCTGCATGTGACGTTAAAATTTGTCTATACTTTGACCGCTTTACCATTATGCAAATATAATTTAAATAATTAAAGTGAATATAGGATTTTTAAATTTAAATTATAAGAAAACGATTTTTTGAAGGAAAATAAACTGTTAAACAGGAAATTGAAATTTCCAAATTTAAATCATAGGAAAGTATGTTATATTTTTAAATTTAAATTATCTTAAAATAAGCAAAGAACATCACATGTTAATAATCTGTAAATAGTATCATTCATTTTTAAATTAAGAAATAAATAAAAATGGCTGATGTTTAATATTTATAATAACAACAACATTACTAACAAAGCAAAGCGTGTCATTATTTTTTTAGATACCTTTCTCGATTTTCCCAAAGATTTCTACCGGAAAATATTTTGAAAGTTTGCTATTTTATAAAAAAAATATCATAAGACAAGACTAATTAAGAAAACCAAAATTGCATAGAAAAACTATATAATATTAGAATTTCCAATGAAATAATATTTGAAACTTTAAATTTACAAACATGATAAAAACATGGGTTTAAAACAAAATGAATTATAAAACTTAGTAAAATTATCTATACATCTTTAGTTTGTACATTTTCTTAAAAATTATTATTTAATTGTTTGCGTCAAAAATGCTTTTGTTTGCTCTCTTCCTGTATGAATAATTTTAAATGTCGTTATATATCCAAATAAAAAAAAATGTATTTGATCTTTTATAACTCTATTAAATACATTATTTTCCAGAAGCATCTAAGCATATGATTCTTTCACGAAAAAATATTCCTTCTTTTTTGAATGGTGAATTTTTGAAAGATTATTATTTACTGCCTTCTATTCCCCCTCTTCACCATATTACTACTCCTACACAACCAAGTTAACCGTATAACAAGCTGAGGTAATAAAACGTCATCACCCACCTAGAGATTGCCTCACAATATTTTTAAAGAAAGAATGTAACTCTTTTCTCCCAAAATTTGAGGTGTCAATTTCGAAGTGGGGATTATTTAAGCAATTGACGAGCAATATTTCAAAATAGCAAGATAAGACGATGAAAATTAATTTTAAAAACCTATTTGATGTCTGCAAATATTGCTTCTATTATTACTAATCTTCACTGCATGTATCATTTCTTCATTGTTGCCACAGATAACCTTTAACTTAAACACTGCACATTTTAAAAATTTCCAGTTTTAAAACTTTTATGATATTCCGATGGTTAAACAAAATTTTCGAAATTTTCAAAATTTTGCTATATAGAATTTCTAGAAAAATCCTCAGGCATCCAATAACTTTGTAAGGCAAGGTTTAAGAGTTTACATATTAAGCCTATAGTAAAGTGACCATTCCCGATGGAATAAAATGGATTTCAGGCCTCCTAGCAGATACTTAAAAATAAATTAGGATTCTGAATTCGGCAACAAAATGAGTTAGAAGAAAAATGTCAATTACAGAGTTGTAGAGGATTATTTAATTAGTAGAAATCGATATCATGAAAACACGAAATGCGTATATAGAATAAACATCAACTGTCTATCAATAAGCAGTTGCATCCTGAAGAACTGTACCACGGTGACACCTAAAATGCTTGTCAAACAAAGCACGTGGTCACAGTCCCTTTGGAATTCAAATGTGCTTTATTGCTGACAGAGAGCATTTTGAATAGGCTTTACGTCAGATTTCTGTTGTAGAGGAAGCGTAGGTGTTCTACGCCAGTGGCGGTGTATGCAGTGCAGGTTATCTTTGTTTTAAGATGGCCAGCTGTGGAAGAAAGGCAGTAACGAACTGCATCGCAGACACCGCCACTAGCGTAGAGCACTCACTATTTCTTTACTGAGCTATTTATTTTTATTTTAGCATTCATTAATTGGATAGTCTGTATAGTCCACTTCGACGATATAATTCCGTCCCAGTAGCTCAATGGTAGAGCGTTGGTTGGTCATAATCAGTACAAAGATCCGTGGTTCGATTACTGGTTGAGGTATCAAGATTCTTTACAATGGCGTCTGAACAAATCAACCCTGTAGGTTAGTACAAGGATGTCGGACGACTGAAAGTGATCCTAGTATGACTAGCTCGGATTCAGTGGACTCTGGTATGCTGAACACAGCTTTTAAATCGCGAGGTCAACGACTACGCAGAAGCTAACCTGGAGAATAAAAATAGCAGCAGGATTCTAACCTAGGGTAAAAATAGCAGGAAGTAGTCAGTTATATTGTAATTTGCAAGCCAATCTGACATTGGAGGATGGAGAATGCAGAGTTCACTCCAACTATAAAAGTTTGAAATCACGTCCCAGTAGCTCAACGGTAGAAAATAGGCTGTCCATTATGAAGATCCGTGGCTTGATTTCGGTTGGGTCAGCAGGGTTTTTTACGAACCATTTTGTCAATAACAATATTGTGTCCAATAAATGTCTTCTTCAACCGTTTTATTTTTGATTCCTAATCAATTGACAATGCAATTATAATTCTATGAATTTGCAATCGAATTCTTTCATCTATCACGCTTTGTCGCCTCGTTTCCTGTCTTTTTAAATTGGGATGCTGCAATCACTTTTATTCGATCGAGCATAGTAATTTTACTGCAGATATACTCAACATGCACAGCCATAGACTTTTCTTTACAAAGTTACTGGGATACGTAAGGACTTTCCCAAGAACCTTTATACGATGTAAACCTTATTTATGATATTTAACAATGTGTTCAAACAAAAATTATGTTCAAAACATCTAATTGAAATTTTATTTTTATAACAGTTTACATTCTATAAGTTTAATAAAAATTAAGTCCGTTGAAATCTCGAATATAGGGAAGTGCGTAAAGGAGTGGCTGGCTCTAAACAAATATTTTAGGGTATGAGAAATGTTAAATTTTTAGGAGCATATTCGGATAGGATTTGTTGTCAAAATTATACACTATTTTCTCGCATGTTTCGTTACCATGTTTTCCTGCATATACTATTATTTTCCGCATATATCATATTTTCCCCTGTCGCGAACGTTTTGGTATACTCGACAGAGAAGACAAAGTTTTGAAATCAAACACATTTATTAAACATGAAATAACAAGGCAGTTGATCGAAAACAGTGGAGTACAAGCATTTCTCGCAATAACTCAGAGTTACACTCGGTAGGGTGACCATTAAGAACACCCCTGGAGGAAGAGGAACCAAGAGAATACACATATTTTCTGACACATAAAATAAACACAATATTCCTCATATTATACTTGACATTTATATATCACATTTGTATACTTTGAACATATACGACATTTTCATATAACATCATCAATGATTCGATACTCACGAGGATTTGACAATTAACACTCTATTCGTTAGGTGGAAGACTAAATATATATAAAACTTTACCTCGTCTCTTTTAAATATAACATTTACAATTCTGTACCACGGGAAAGGATATCAGGATGGACTCTCGGCATAAACTCATCGAGATTCTTGCGCAGAACAAAATCCATAATGGTCGGGAAACTTGACTACACAACATCATGCTGGCGGAATTCGACATCTTGGTTGGTTACGGAGATTGGTTGATTCGTACCTTAGGACACAAGGCGGAGTCAGGCAAATACAAATCGCTGTAAAATGAGCTTTCCCTCTAGCCCTATTAGCGATTCAAGCCGACCAGTGAAAGAACCATTTTCTCTTTTCACAAGATTCATTATTCCATTACTACCAGGCTGATTCATTTAAAAACACGAGTGACTCATCTCTGAACCGAGCCAAACGACTCTACGCACAACTTGTCGAACTATGTTACATATTTTAATCACATCCTTCCACTCTCAAAATTAATCCACCTTTTCTTAAAATTCGCGATCATACGCGAATCAAACACACACGTCTACATTTTTCCACGACTCCTTCCACACTGCCTCCAAAATCCTTTTTCAAACGCGCGCGTGCGCAAAACCTGCAAGTTCCCAACTAGCGACTGAGAAGCGAAAATACAAAACTATTACTATTTTTCTGGAACATAAACACTTTTGCGATTTTAGAGTTCACTTCCCTTAAAAGTCAATGTAATTGAAAACATGTAGAAAAGACATTTACATTTCGAAATTGACACTTTCAATCACACAGAAATAAAACAATACTTTAATATACAATTTTAACACAGAGGTGTGAAAGCCTTATCACACTCCTTCGGGGCCCGGGAGAAAAATTTCCTGCAAAGCGGGGAATTTTTCCGCACAATACTAGGAAAATACCTGCATTAAGTTCCCAATGACATATGTTCCATTGAGAGGAATTTAGTGTAAATTTTGAGCGATGTACATGTACACCAAAGAAAAAAACAAAAACAAACAAGATCATGACCAGCATAATAACCAAAATCCAAGAGTGGCCTAAAGTTTGACTCGTGAGTCAAAAAAAAAATAAGTCTCAATACAAGCATAGACCTTTACAAGACAACACCAAATTAACAAGACACAAATGATGAAATTGCCCCTTTTAAAATTTAAACACTAATACATTTTCTGGTGAGTACCACAGAGACATGAAAATTTAATTTACTCAACTCACAAAAAGTTTAACTAAACAAAAAGTTTTCTTTCTTCAAAAATTTTACAATTAAAATTCTATAAATTTACTTTTCACAGAAATCAATTTATTAACTATTATCCAACCTTGCCAACAAATTACTTTAAAGGACATTTAAAAAAAATTACTAATTTAGAAAATGAGACAAATTTTCAAACCAAGAATGTTGATCAGGCACCCAGGCAAGAAACAAGTCCATTAGAAAGTTGCAAACCTAGAGGTGGCGGTACCCCCAACCAATAAGTCAACAAACACCAAATGACAAAAAAAAAATTTCTAAAATTTACTAGACCTTTAAATTAAAAAAAAATCATTCACACATTCATAAAATAAAACAGAGATAAAAATTATCAGTTATCCTTAAAAATCCTTACCAAAACTCTAATCCATCAAGTACTTAATTATCTTAAAATTACTTTAAAACATTACTGCTTATCATTAAAGTAAAGTAAAAAAAATTATTATTTAAGTATTTAGAATTTTAAAACACTACTTCAACCTGATTAACATGGCACTCACATTCAGAAAGCTGCACTGGCACAGAACTTGCAGTACAGAACATTCAGCTGACTGACACATAAAGCAAATTACACAGAAGTTCAGAAATATTGGATCCATTTTAACATAGCATACAGTTTTGCAAAACATTTTGTGAAACAATTGAAAATATAATATTATGAAACATAATTGTCCATCTCACAACAATATCAGTCTTTTTTTTTTTTTTTTTTTTGAAAATGTGAGAATTTCATAATCTAAACATTTTACTTTACTTTTGAGCCAATTGCTCTCTTGACACATTGCCTTAATTGACAAGTAACTTTAATGAATAAATTGGCCTCTTGGGCGCAAGTCATACTTGTGTGAATTAGGAACATTTTGAGTTTTAACCCTATTTTGATGGTTTAGAAAATATCTACTTTTAAATTGTCTTGTTTCTTGAGTTGAAGAATTATCAATGTTATCATTATATGTGCTAGAAATCAATTCACTACGTCTAGGAGGTAAAGGAGTTAATCTATTAACGTGGACCAATTGCTGATTACATGGATTGTTTTTGTGTTGAATGACAAAGTTAACTTCAGTACCACCTCTAACATGATTTTGCTTTTCCCCCATATGCAAAGTAACATTCTGTGCATTTACTACCAAATCTCTAAAAGATTTGCTTCCATTTTCCAAATCGTTAATATGTACCTCTTCACTACCCAAATGTGGCACTACATTATTTTCCGAAAAATTTCTGCTCACATACTCTTCCCGAATGACCTGAGACTCATTCACTACCGGTGCCAGATCTGCTTTGCATTTGGCACATGCATTCGTATGGAACTCTTTCGGTTTACAGTCCTCTACCACACGAACATTTTTTCCACTACTCATCTGCGAGTCAGGCACAGCAATACGCTTTGCGACACTACTTAGGTTTGAGTCTGCAATTTCCGACTCATTTGCCGGTTCATGATTTGAAATCGAAAGTAAATTATTCGTACATTGATAACCAACAAAAGGAATGGAAGAGTTTGAAAACTTAAAACAGAAGTGATTATAATCTATAATAGCATTATGTTTATGTAAAAACTTGTTACCAAGGATTACATTATATGAAATAGGAGCTGGTGATTTTAACACAAAAAATTCGGTAGGGAATCTTTCTTTTCCCAAATTTAGTGAAATAGTGGCTAAACATTCAACTTTAGTATCTTGTGAACTAAAGCTACGCAAAATTGTTGGTTTGTATGTTAGCAACATATGTGCAATGGGTACAGTATTTAAAGCTTCCTCATACACTAAATTAATTGAACTACCCGTATCAATCAATATTGACACTTCACTGCTCACTAATTTTCCTTTTATAATAGAAGAAGATGACAAAGAATTTGTAATATTATGACAAATATTATTTTCCTCAAAATGTGATGTTTGCCTATCAAAAGTTTTTCTATTATTATAATTGTGCATGGGATATCTACTCTGATTCCCAGAAGAATGATTTTTGGAATTTTGCAAAGATTTATATGACTCCTTATTTTTATAATTTTGCGTTCCTTGCTTTCTATACTTCCACTCATTTGCAGACATTTGCCCTCTGTGTCTTTCACCCTGGTGATACCTAGTTCCAGGACTGGTATAAATTTTCCTACATTTTATACCGTACGCATCTCTTTTTTGAAAAACCTTTTTCCAACACTGTTCTTGAACGTGACCTAATTTACCACATTTGTCACACTTTGGACGCGGTGAACGCTTTTCGTTAACTTTATCTGAATTAAACTTAAATTTTTCTATTTTACCCCTAAGAAATTCAATGTCCCTTTCCTGTTCTAACACTTTTCTTTTTAAATCTGACATACTTTCACTTTGATCTGGTGTGAGAACATATTTTTCTGGTGTGAGAACACCTTTTTTTGTAAGTACCGGATTAGTCAAGTACATAGCATTATTTTCATTTAAAATAGATTCCTCAAGAATTGCAAGTTTTCTAGCCGAATAAAAATCTCTAGGGTTTTGTGACAACACCAATCTTTTTAGTTCCGGATATAAACCATTAATAAATGAAGTTTTTAAAAGTGTTTGCCTGATTTTATTCTCACTTTCGGAATCTACATCTTCCGGAACAACCTTAAATGAAGCAGCTTCGATTCTCATCGAAAACTGTTTAACCGACTCATTTGGTCTCTGTGTAAAGTTCACGAGTGAAATTATGTTTTTAGTAACATTTTCGGTCACTTCAAAATGATCTTTCAAAATGTGAATAATTTCCTGCAAATTTTTACAATTTCTGTGCTTTGGATTCTCTTCAATCAATCTATTTGCTTCCCCCTCTAAATTCAATCTCAAACAAACTAATTTGTCACACTCACTCCAGTTTGCATGAGTGGCTACTAAATTTAACTTTTCCAAAAACTGTGACAACGAAAGCTCTGAATTTCCCGAGAATTTTGGAATATGATGTGCGAACTTAGGTGTGAAAATATGGAATGATTTTAACATGTTATCATTTACCGATGAAGCACTGTTTTGATTTGGCAAAGTGCCAGAAGAAGAATTCAGACATACCGGCGATTTATCTGATATATTTTCCTCATTAGATTTAGCTTTGTGGCTAACATTTTTAACTTTACTTCTAGAATTAACAGTATCCGACTCAGTAGCAATATCAAGCGACAAATTCAAGGAGGAATTTAATTTTTTACTTGAATTTTTACTCATCTTACCGACATTTACTTTTTTGTTTCTAGTAATTGGAGCCATTTTGCATAACAATATAGTTTAACACAATATGCAATTGCAATGTTCTTAAACAGTATTTACAATAAAACCAGTTTTTATCAAATCAAATGACATAAATATGCAAACAAATCAATTTTTTTTATCAAATGGCACATATCAAATTCCAAGAACACTCGTTTTTGAGAACACCGAAAACAGAACATGGAACTCTGTTTACTTAAGAAAACACTCATTTTAGCACAACGGTAATTTTTAACCTTCAAAATTTCAATTCTTAAGAAAATTTTTAAAAATTTTAATTCTCTCAGCTCTTCCCCACTCACCGAGAAAAGTAACGGCACCAATTCTGTCGCGAACGTTTTGGTATACTCGACAGAGAAGACAAAGTTTTGAAATCAAACACATTTATTAAACATGAAATAACAAGGCAGTTGATCGAAAACAGTGGAGTACAAGCATTTCTCGCAATAACTCAGAGTTACACTCGGTAGGGTGACCATTAAGAACACCCCTGGAGGAAGAGGAACCAAGAGAATACACATATTTTCTGACACATAAAATAAACACAATATTCCTCATATTATACTTGACATTTATATATCACATTTGTATACTTTGAACATATACGACATTTTCATATAACATCATCAATGATTCGATACTCACGAGGATTTGACAATTAACACTCTATTCGTTAGGTGGAAGACTAAATATATATAAAACTTTACCTCGTCTCTTTTAAATATAACATTTACAATTCTGTACCACGGGAAAGGATATCAGGATGGACTCTCGGCATAAACTCATCGAGATTCTTGCGCAGAACAAAATCCATAATGGTCGGGAAACTTGACTACACAACATCATGCTGGCGGAATTCGACATCTTGGTTGGTTACGGAGATTGGTTGATTCGTACCTTAGGACACAAGGCGGAGTCAGGCAAATACAAATCGCTGTAAAATGAGCTTTCCCTCTAGCCCTATTAGCGATTCAAGCCGACCAGTGAAAGAACCATTTTCTCTTTTCACAAGATTCATTATTCCATTACTACCAGGCTGATTCATTTAAAAACACGAGTGACTCATCTCTGAACCGAGCCAAACGACTCTACGCACAACTTGTCGAACTATGTTACATATTTTAATCACATCCTTCCACTCTCAAAATTAATCCACCTTTTCTTAAAATTCGCGATCATACGCGAATCAAACACACACGTCTACATTTTTCCACGACTCCTTCCACACTGCCTCCAAAATCCTTTTTCAAACGCGCGCGTGCGCAAAACCTGCAAGTTCCCAACTAGCGACTGAGAAGCGAAAATACAAAACTATTACTATTTTTCTGGAACATAAACACTTTTGCGATTTTAGAGTTCACTTCCCTTAAAAGTCAATGTAATTGAAAACATGTAGAAAAGACATTTACATTTCGAAATTGACACTTTCAATCACACAGAAATAAAACAATACTTTAATATACAATTTTAACACAGAGGTGTGAAAGCCTTATCACACCCCTCACATACTAGTATTTTCCGCATATATCATTATTTTCAAGTACATTTCATTAATTTTCTCCTGCATCACAATAATTGAGCCTGGAGTTATAATTGGAATCTGTAGAGTATAATTTTATGTTGGATTGAAATTTTGAAAAAGTAATAAATCAAACGGATTTTTTAAAGTTATTTTATCTAGTTAAATGATTTTACAAAATGTATTTGAAATAAAATAATCAGAGTTGTAAATAAATACTTTCCTACCGTATTGTGTCCACACACACATTTCTAAAGTGTTTTTAGGAGGTTTTAAAATTTATTTTAACGCTAAAACCCGAAATAAAAAAATTTGGAAAATTAAGATTATTCGTATTCAATAAATAGTATGAGAGTAAGATTCCATGCATAAAAAGAATTTTTATGTTTCTCGTATTCTTTGAGAATGAAATTTTGAATTCAAAGGTGATTTTCACAAAACAACTTTTATATCGAGGGGCGAAATTTTTATTTCTTAGACAATTTGTCAAAATGTACATAATAAATAAATAAAGTTCTGAAGTGTGAGCGAATTATTGGAGTGTAAAAACTTGAGCAATGCGCATAAAAGTGTACATTTAGTTACGTATATTTCTATGGCGATACTTGTTGACTGCATGATAGATAACAAAATCTTTCTGGTCGTTGATTTTACTATTTATTGAAGAACTGCTAACTTGTTTAACAGATTTACTTTTGAATTTCATTCCACTTTTTGTAAAATATATCAACATTTATGCTTCAATGCATTTTTAGCACAGCTGAATTCTGAAACCTGATAAAAATACCTCAAGAGAAAACTGAATTTCAACTTACTTGAAAAGAGAAATACATTCGAAGAATTTATTGATTCCTTGAGATGACATGCTTCCATAAAATAACCAGTCAATTTGACAGCTGTATCAACTCTGAAAGCGTAAAAAATAAACACTTTTTATATCGAAATCTGTTTTGCAAAAACTAGTCCACAAACTATAATAACGCCAACCAAATCTTAACATTTCCAGAATCCCAGAAAACAGAAAAGGAAAAAAAAATTCTCACAGGAGGAACTATCATCCTTCACAGTGACGTAACGAAAACCACGCACTTATGATTGGCTGTCATAGTGACCAGCGCAGCCAATAGAATTCTCCGGCGGAGAGAGATAAAATACTTTTGAGTAGCGGAATTGAGTGAAGGCTTTCACTTGGAGTCCAATGATTTCTGCGTTCGGTCAGTTCGGTTGCAAAAAAATACGTACTTAAGTAATCGAAAACGACACGAAGAGAGGTAAGTACTTTAGAATTTGAAATACTTATGAATATTATTTAATATATTTATATATTTCTGTTTCCAATGCAAGGAGTTTATTTAAATTATTTTTCTAAAAGATTATTAATGGTTTGCGATACATTTGATTGGAAATTACTTACAGATTATTATTGATGCGACCATACAAAAATACCCGCATATATTTACATACACACACACATATATATATATTGTATATACATATTATATATATATATATATATATATATATATATTACGTATTCACATATGTATATTTATATATGGATATGTATGTTTGAGTAAAAAGTATATGCATATATACTGGTTTAATTTAAGGAAAAGTATATGCATTTTTAAAATTTAACATTTATTTCCAAAAATGTAGACAGTATTTTTACTCTTATGGAATTATTAAAGGGACACTACTATAGAAAATTAACTTTGAAGGTGGAAACAAATGTTGAGATATTTGATTGTTCGTATTTAGTTTAACTTGCGAGTTATGTTAACCTAAATAATTTTTAAAAATTAGAAGAATGTCAGCATTTTTAATATGATTAGTAAAAATATGCGTGGTAACTGCAACTTTAACGAATTAATATTTTTTATTGGCGAAAAAGATATTTTTCGATATTCATAGATGAAAATATATTTTAAAGCTTTTAAAAACGTGATAACACTTCCCCATCTACTTTTAGTTCAAATATCGACAATTTGTAGTAATTTATAAGATATGTCTCTATTACTGTTTAAACAACATTTCTATCAATTTACTGCTTTAAATTTCCTTTAACGGATGTAAAAAATATGAAATGATGCATGCTAATTAATACACTTCATCAGAATCAGTCATATAATTAAATTACTTTATCAGCATCAATACTTTATCAGCATGTACTTTATCAATATGTGTCAGCACTAAACTAAACACTTTTCAAATAATGTATAAATGCCTTTATGATACTACACAATAATATTCAAATAGGTATTGTAACACATGATTATGTTGATTGAAATTTTAACAAATAAATATTTTAGTCGAAGAGTAAAATTTCTTAATTCGATGAAAATAAAATTCTTTATTACAGATTTATAAATTGTGAAAATACTTTGTGATATTTACCTATTTGTTATCTGTTGTCGGTGTGTCCCGATTTACAAGACATTTCAACGTTATATCTCAAGCCCCTTTTTACCTTTTCAATATTTTCAACTAACTCGCTCTGTCGCTGTGTATATTGATGTAAAGAATATTAAAATATATAATATAATTTCTGAAATAGAAATATTATCACTAAGAGTGTACAATATAATTTCTGAAATAAAAATATTATCACCAAGATTGTACAATATAATTTCTGAAATAAAAATATTCACACTAAGAGTGTACAATGCAATTTCTGAAATAGAAATATTGGCACTGAGAGTGTACAATATAATTTTTGAAATAGAAATATTAGCTCTCAGAGTGTACAATATAATTTTTGAAATAGAAATATTAGCACTAAGAGTGTACAATATAATTTCTGAAATAGAAATATTAGCACTAAAAGTGTACAATATAATTTTTGAAATAGAAATATTAGCACTAAGAGTGTACAATGTAATTTCAGAAGTAGAAATATTAGCACTAAGAGTGACGAGTGGCTGAAAGTTGTCATTAAAGTCAGGGGTAAAAAATATTTTCTTTTTCATTCCTTATTTTCTTTTGGTTTCAATAAGAAAGGCTATTGATATGTAATAATACAAATATAAACTAATTCAATGTCAATTAGATGGCATTAGTTAGTTTAATTAGTATTGAACTTTTATGAAATATTTATCAGTCCAATCAATCACTTAAAGATTTGAAGGTGGACACCCGTCCTTAAAGACAACATCGTTAAAATAAATTTCACTTAACAAGGATAATTATTTAATTTTTAAGGATTCTATAGCGTTCAAAATGTATAGATTATGTAAATTGTAGTTTAAATATAATTTATTTATTCTATTGAAGCGTGTGTGCTCTAAATAAATATACTCTAACAATTAGTGTAAAGTATTAACTGATTATAAATGAAGTATAAGAAGTGGTAGTTTAACAATTAAAAACAAAAGCATAGTTTTCAAAGTATCCTCTTTAATTATGTATGAAAACTGTATGTATTAATGCGTCTTAAATGTTTAAAAGACAACGCCATGCCGAATTTGTTCTCAAAATATTTCCGAATTATGAGTATATTCTCAGGGAGGAGGATGGTCGGGATGTAACAGAAGGGCTCAAAATGAAATAAAAATAAAATATACCACGAAAGATGACTACAAACTATGTTTGAACTCTCTACTCCGGTTCTTGAATTATTCCCTAACAAGAAGTACATTCCTAGGACTGGCACAGGATTGGCTATCCTGATAAGGTTCAAAATTCAAAGAATTAAAATATATCTCAAAGTCAATATCAAAATTTGGACTTTCAAGCTGCTCTGATTTTGAATTTTTATCAAAAAACGGGTACATCCCCATGGTGGGCCCAAGACGAGTTTTCCCGATAAGTTTCAAAATCCAAAAAATGTAGATATGCTAATATAAAAAACGCGACAGTAATGGTTAGTATCAGTATAAGTACACAGTGTCAAACAATCCGGCCACACAGAAAGCTACCATTAGCCTTTGGGTTGGTCATGTGGTCTGGGTTTTCTACAGTGTCAAACAACGTGCGGTGAGAAAACACGCCACGACTACTGTATTTACCTGTAAAACAGTATTTTCAGCACATACTGTCAAGATGCAGTGAAACTTAATTCTGCAATTCTAAGAAGAAGTGTTAAAATATCACGCCATTTTATATCCGTATGGCCACAGTATGAAACAATATGCGGTAAGACAACATACCACAACTATATCACCTGTAAAACAGTATTTTCAGCACGTATTGTCTAGCTGCAGTGAAATTTAATTATCTAATTTCAAGCACAACTGTTAAAATCACAAGACATTTTATATGACTTTTAAGTGAATTATAAAAGCCAATTGCATATGATTTTTACATGCATTTTATACCAGTGATATTTAAACTGTGCTTTGCAGAACCCTGGGATTCCATGGAGTGTTTTACGATTTTTTTTGTAAAAATTTAGATGCATGTACCTTTCGTTTTATCATTTTATACCTCTTTTATTCATTTTTTTTAATTCATAAATTTTGATAATCGATTTTAATATTTACGAAATAAAATCTTAAAAATGCTCGAACGATTTTCAGCATCATTACCTTTCGAATATTTTACGGTGAAAAAGGAGCCATATAAATTGGATTCAAAATCCATTTCTCAAAGCCGAAGATACTGATCTACTCGTTAATGGAGATGGAACAACGGATTGATATATCAACAGATTTCAATTCAAGAATATAATTTGAACAAGAAAAAATATTTTATTTTCGTCTGAAAGCTTACAAAGATATACTTAAAAGTGACTGATAGAGCAGTAAAATTTTTATGCCCTTCGTTACCAGCAATCTTTACGAACGGTGGCTTTTTGATTTATGTCACCGATAAAACAAGATATTTTGTGAACGCAGCAGCGTTTCACCCCATCGTCATTTCCAAATCCGTAGCTGGCAATTGTATATTATACTTCACGTGACAATCCTCGATTTCCAGGGGTCTGTAGCTCGACTCCCTAAAAAGCTATATACGATTATTTTTTTCTCTATAAAGTCGTATCAAAGCTGGGGTAAATAAAACAAATAATTATAACTGGTGGGATAACACCCGAATTTTATAAATTGAAATTAATGTTATTTACAAATGCAAACACACTATTGTGTCATCTATTGCAATTTAAATTTTATCTTTGTTCTTTAATTCTTTTAAGGATTTTTAGTACAAAAACTTTAAATTTTTAAATTTGTCCTCAAAATTCTTAAAAGATACAGTATATGCTAGAGAAAGAAAGAAAGTTTTCAACGTTTGATTTCAATTTTTCGTTTTTAAATTAAAACATTTTCCACCAATAATTTTTTACTGTTTTGATTAAAATATTGAATAATTTTAAAATGAAATATCTGGATTATTTGCATCAAATAGTTTACGTATTTTTTAAATTTTAATACTGTTTAAACTCATAACTTCCTTTATTAAACAAACTCTAAACTCTATTTACTAGTAGTTTGCACACTTTCAAAATGTTCACATAATTTGGTTGCATTGACATTATATTATCATTATAAAATTTGGGTACAGCTTATTATCTTATTACTTTCCCTACACACATAATATAATGCATAGAGAGAGTATGATAGAGTTGAAAATTCGAATTCGATATTTTAGCGAAAGAGTAAGTTTCAAGCATTTCAGAAATTGAATTGAATGTTTCTGAAGTAATGTATGTCGTATGTATCTATATATGTTATTGAGTGTGCGTGTGTGTGTCCGTAAGTCATTTAGATATGATATCTCACGAATGAATGAAACGTTTCGAAAACAATATGGTACAATTATTAAAATCAGTGAATACTTGAACCCTATTGATATTAAACGCAACAAAATGTTCGAAAGACTCCTAATTTTCAAATTATTGTTTGAAATAATTAAAAATCAGAGCCGTTAATATAAATAATCATTTCATTCTATTCAAAAGAGGGCGATTGTAAATAAAAAGAAACTAGTAAAGATCAACTAGAATCTATCCCAATCAAATCTAAAAGATAGAAGTTTTAGCGGTAGAAATTTTGTTGGAAAATTATTTATACAAAAAAAACTTTCTGCTTCTTCTTGAGGATCAGAATTTCTTTTGGAAGCTGAGAGATGCAAGTTTCGACAAAAGACAGATTTTTGTTACATTCTTTATATAACAAGAAAACTTTCTACTTCTTTTTGGAAGCAACCTATCTTCTGGAAGCAGGGAGTTAGAAATAAGTTTTGACGGCAAAATACGTTTGCTACATTCTTTATACAACAGGAAAACTTTCTGGTTTCCTTTTGGGAAGCAGAATTTCTTCTGGAAGCTGTGAGATACAAGTTTTGGCGGTAGAAAGGTTTTTGTTAAATTCTTTATACAACAAGAAAACTTTCTGATTCTTCTTGGAAGCAGAATTTCTTCTGGAGCTGGGAGATACAAGTTTTAATTGAAGAAAGTTTTCTGTTAAATTCCTTATACAACAAGAAAGCTTTTTTCTTCTTGGGAAGCATAATCTTCTGGAAACTGGGTGTATTTTTTTACAGTGTAGTCAAAGGTATCGTCAACTAGAAAATACTTTAATAGAACCTGTAATGTATTTTGAGTTGAAGTATTATCCTCAAACAAGATTATCATCATCATCATCAATGGCTCGTCAGCTCACTATAGGCCTTGATCTTCTTCAGAAGGTTCTTTCAATATGTCCCCTTTGGAGCAATGTTTCTCCAGTTTTTAAACTTTAATATTTCAAAGTCCTTGTTCACACAATCGATCCATCTCAACTTCGGACATTTTCTAGGTCTTTTCCCAATCAGCGTGGACATAAAAATGTTCTTTTTGATTCTGTTGTTATCCATTCTTATCAAATATCCTGCCGATTGCATTCTGTTAATTTTAATGTATTTGAATATGTCAGAAGGAATGTATCTTCTACAAATATAATTTTCTGGATTCCACCCAAAATATAGTGCCCAACATTTCTCGCTTAATGATGCAAAGAGCTTTGTCATCGTGTCCTGTAAGACTCCATATTCCTAAAATATAAATTATGATAGAAACCAGATTATAGTACGATAAATGCGAAACATTTAAACAACAGTACGAAGCAAACATTGTTTGATAAATGTACGTATAACCGCCAAATTACAGAAAGAACTCTGGTAATTTTATGTAGCACGATGGATATAATTCAAATATTATTATCTTATTTGATTATTTCAGGGGTCTCCAAACTGTTTAGCATAAGGGCCACACTGACTCCTCCACTAAGTCCCAAGGGCCAGAGTGCAAGAGCCCAAGGGCTAAGGGCCAAGAGTGCAAAACATTTAAAAAGCAATGGGGATATCAATATTTCCTGATTAAGTAATAAGGCAATGTGTATAATTTACAATGAAACAATATCAGTCCTCAAAGAATACAATATAAAACGTCATTATGAGACTAAACATTCTCAGAATTACTCCAAATTTATAGGAAGCCTACGGTTAGAAAAATATCGAAATTTTCTTGAATGAAATGAATCGTCCTCTGGTTGAGTTACAAAACAATGAGTGGTTATGGAAGTTATCATTTTATACAGATTTAACTAAACATATGAATGACCTTAATTTAAAATTATAAGGAGTAGACTAGCTCCTGCTTGATTTATACACTCATATTAAGTCTTTTCGACAAAAAATTGTTTTGTTTCAATCTCAATTGAACAAAAAGTGTTTCACGCATTTTAATACATGTCAAACATTCAGTCATCAAACTGAGACTCCATTTCCGGTAGATTTCGCAGTTGAAGCTTTGGGTGATTTAAAAATAGATTCTGAGTCTTGTTTTTCAGATTTTGATGCAATTGCAAACGATATCAAGATGTTTCAAAATCCTTTTAACGCCGATATAGGAACCCTTGCTTCAGAACTTCAAATGGAAATGATTGATTTGCAGTGTAGCGATATTTTTAAAGAAAAATATTTAAAGTCATCATTGCTAGAATTTTAAAAGAGTCTTCCACTCACACAGTTTGATCAAGCTGTGTGAGAATATTGCATAAATTTACTCGTGGCTTCTTTTCCGCTTTCGGTACTACTTATCTGTGTGAAAATAACAAAATCAAATATGCAAAAAATATTCACAGATCCAAATTAACTGATGAGCATTTGAAGTCGCTGCTGATAATTTCCACTAATAAACTTGATCCACAACTGCAAACAATTGTCAGTGGAAAGTTACAGCAACATAAATCTCATTAATCATAATTATAATGTTTAATTTCGTTATGTGAATTACCTATGTATGTCACTTATTGCAAGTGTTTAGGATAAATGTCATATCATTAATTACAGTAAAAATGTTCAATTTCATTATGTATGTCAGTTATTGTGTTTCTTAATGGGTCGTTAAATAAAAACATCTGATTATTATTTTGTATGATTTACTTGCATTATAAATTTTGCAATGTAATCAAAATAAACAATGGCGGACCGGATTGGTGGTGCTTGCGGGCCGGTGTTGGCCCGCGGGCCGTAGTTTGGAGACCCCGGATTATTTTATTGATAATGTGCAAACGTTTCATATATTGGTGTTGGCACGCAATACATCAGTGCTGATTGATCTCAGTTGACGGGGTAAAGTTGTAAGATGACGGTGCTAGGTCATCTGATCAGAGGTAAAGATTTGTCACCAAGTTTCTTTGCAAGTTCTTCATGCAGGTCTCTCGCACATATGCAATATTGAAAATATATTCTGCATAAAAATTAGAAATGTTAATGTTTATATAAAATACGTAGATGTGGACAAGTTATCCGTGTTTTGTTAGTAGCAATACAATTTGCCTTTGCCAAAAATTTTTGAAGCATCTATTTCTCAGGATAGGATATGAATACTATTTAGATAATGACTGATATGGATTCAGCATCAAATTAGGGAGGGGGGTTACCTTGGTTTTTCACTTCCGTGTTTTCCCAATTCAGATTAAAAAATTTTCATTTTCTTTGAAACATATATTTCTCAGAATTGGCTATAGCTGAGCTTAAATAATGACTGATATAAATTCAGCTCCAAGTACCTAAGTGGGTAAGTGCATTCACTAAGAATGTTAACTTCTGGTTTTTTCTACTTCTGGTTATAACATTTTCCTTGATATATCTTTTTTTCCAAGTTTGGTATAGATACTGATTCAGCATTAAGTTACGGGAGGGAGAGTGGCCTCAATAAGGATTTCCACTTCCTGTACTAGAGATGTCAATTCCATAAAAAAATACATTTCCTTTGTAAAATCTATTTCTTGAAATTGGCTACAGATACAGCTTAGAGGATGAATGATATGGATTCAGTATCGAATTTCAGAGAGAGTAGGGGTGCACTAAGGATTTCCAAATCCCGGTTAGGGAGATACTACTTCCGACTTCCCCCAAAATTCGCATGATATACGAAAGCAGTGTGCAAAATAGAATAAAAAAATCTTAAGAGTTCCTTTGTAAATGAAGTATACATACCACTTATCACCATATGAAGGCTCCTTTATATATATTTTGTTCAAAATATAGTTTTTCTGAACTATATTTTGAAAACTCTAAGCTATACTATGAAACTATTTTTCAATGGAAGGTAATAATCCGTTATAAAGTTTATGAAGGTATAATTACCCCCGGATTGCTTTTGGTTTGAATCCTTTAGTTTGAGTTTGTCAAATTTGGTTTAGTTACTTCATTTTGGGAAAAAATAGATAGACGGAAAAATAGTTTAACATTCTTGCAATAAATATTAGAACTACATAGTGATTCTAAACTTTCTGTACAAACTTTAATGGGAGATGCAGTGAATACTGAAACACGCTATTTTTGCATATAAATGTATATCCGCAGACGTCAACATTTTGTGCTAGAGCGAGCAAAATGTTGGTCGGTTTGACAATTTCCTGCCATTATCTTTCACAGCACTGACTTCGTATTTGTAGCATGGAGAATTTCATGAATGTGAATATGGTCGTTATGCATCTAGTCTGCTAATGGAAACGGAAGAGAATTTTTAAAATTATCGGCACAATCTTATATCGGCTCTTTTGTTACTATTGCCAACTTAATATACTATGCATGTAAGCCGTACTGTCCAGACCGTCTGATCTACCCAAAGAGATAAGGTATCTGTTTGGATGGCAGGGATCGAGCTACCCAATTCAGAATGGAACCCAATGGGAGCGGCAACCACAGGGACCGTACCATCTACTTTACCCAACCCATCCCATCTCGAATGGCTCGTTTGAACCTATAGATTTATCGCACCTAAACTCATTAAAACACCTAAACGTAAACACGGGCATAGTTTTATGCGGCTTCGAGGATTGAACACGGGACTACCTTCTGCGACCATCCCGCCAGCGCTGTCCCAGACCAAATGCCTGTCAGCTATCTCAGCATTCGTAAACTGCACCATTTTGCATGTAGAAAGTGTACACTATGAATGACGGCGGTTAAAAATAGCCAATTTCCGAGCTTCCCAATAGCAAATTCCAGCACCATAGAGTGAATATACGGTACATTAAAAGCGAAAATACTGTGCATTAAAGAATGAATATCATCATCGTCATTCTTTTCGTGCCTAAGTGGCACTAAGGCCATCGGCTTAGATTTCCAAACACGACGATCTCGAGCAGAAGCTCTCGCTTCAGTCCAGCTCGCCCATCCCGCCTGGTTTCTCTCACTCTCCACCAACCGTCTAAAAGTTAACTTCGGTCTACCTCTTGTCCACCTGCCCTCAGGTGCCCAGTCCAGGGCAACGGCGGGAATGCTGTCCAATGGCATTCTCAAAACATGGCATACCCATTTCCATTTTTGAAAATTTAATGTCATATTCAATAGGCTTTGAATTGGTCCTTTTATATAGGTTCTCATTTTATATTGTGTTAGGCCAAAATATTCCCAGTATAAAAAATAGAATGAATATACGGTACATTAAAAATCAATACAATTATACTGTAAAATACTTAAGAGATCGTAATTATAGTGTAAAAAAATTTAAAAGATCATAATTATATTGTAAAAACACTTAGAAATTTCGTGGAGGGAAATGGGCGAGATTATGTAATTTATGATGCTAAACGTGCTAAATACAAATAAGTGGCAAAGTACTAGCAACTTTACAACCAGCTGTTCGAGAGAAGGGCCCAAAAATAAGGGGTGTTGAAGACCCAGACCGTCCGACTCGTCCAGAGGACTTAGAGCAAAAATAAGGGGTGGAATTGCCGAAGTTTCGTTAATAAAAACTGCACCATAACTTCTTCAATTCTCCACTAAGGGCGCTGCAAGCATTTTTGTTTGATGGGGGATAGTCACTTTACTACATCTAGACCTAACGTATACTGTTAGGGACCTTTCTTCTAGGAACCTTGCGTAAAATAAATCTATTTTCTCTAATTTCTCATAAAATGATTCGCAACATCTATGTATCATTAAGCTAAATAATTTAAAAAATGTTTCGCGTCCAGAAATTTTCGTTTGACTTTACTAAAAAGCCCAAATCTCCAAATGAAAAGTGCAAATATTAAAAAGCTAAAAATCTGTTTTTAATCTATAATAATAAAGGAAGTTGTATGTCAATTCACCTGTTTGTCCGTTTGTCTTCCCATCTGTTTGTGTTGACCGTAGCGAAAGTCTTATACGTCGTACTACCATGAAATTTGGTACACAGGTACTTCAGGACACGGGACGATACACATCTGCGAGAATTTTTTTAAAATTTGAATTCACTTTTTAGTAATTTTATGTTTTAGCACAATTTTAACCAAATTCCTCATCGACCAGATTTTTCACCTTTCCGCCATCAGAAAGATCGAAAAATTCTCCTAGAAACAAATTCTGAACGAAACCCATGCGATTAATAGACGATTTTTTGTGAATTTAAAATGTGTGTATGCTTTTCGTGTTTTAAAGATGTCACCGATTTGACAAACTCATATATATATATATATATATATATATATATATATATATATATATATATATATATATATATATATTTCGTCGTAGTTTATCGGGGGTCGGAAATGAAAAGTAAAGGTGCAGGGATAGCGCTAAATGGTGAAACCGATGAGATGAAGCGAAAACACAAGAATGACTTAAAAGTTATGATATGACATTTAATAAACAATACAGTAATGGCTCAAAAGAGCGGCCGTAAACCTGAATACACGTTTCACAGCGGTGATGGAGAGATTGGCAAACCCTCGCGAACAGACCAGGCATGTCGCGCACTTCCACAGCAGCGGCCGAAATTCTGGCGCCGAATTCCTCTTCAGATTCAAGGGGAGTGTCATAGACGAGACACTTGAGATATCTCTCCAGAAAGAAGTCAATATACGACAGATCGTGGGATCGTGGGGGTGAAGCTATGAGACCACCTCGCCCACTGCATCAGACTGGAAGAGTGACATCCTGCTAGTTCTTTACCTCTCTCCCAATTACGTAAAGTTGCAAAAGGGGTCTTCTTCTTTCCCAGATGAAATTTGCATAAGTGGATTTCTTCTTCAACCAGAAAATAACAACCAACCAAAATGACGCTTTTAAATTTGCGGAGCGGCCGCTCCTCAACATATAAGCGCCTTGTAATGCCTTTATGTTTCATTTCCGACCTGGTAAACTATGATGAAACAATGCTTGGTTTGATGTGTACTTCTACCTCGTAAAGTTTGGCTCATCTTTTTTGATTCGCCCTGTATATATATATATATATACATCCAAATTTCCCTGAAGACATCGTTCATTAATTATCATTTTTGTAAGGTGATAGATAATGTTCCCGGTGTTGCTAGATATTTAAGATGATAGGTCGTGGCGTAGCCGTGTGTGAGCCCACGCTACAGTTTTTATTTTATTTTTGTCAGAGAGTGAGCATTTTAAGCGAATGTATTTTTAAAACGTGCTTTTGTTTTCCAAAATTCGCTCTGAGTTCCAGTGTAGTATTTATCAGTAACTTGCCTTTTAAATTACGGTCAAAGCCGTGTAAATTTTCTCGTATTAAATAAGTATTAATTATATATAATATTCTCTACAATAAAATCAATATATTTATTTCATTAAGGTAAACAATAGAAGAGAGATAAATGAGTTTGCGTCTGTACAGATAAACCTATTTTGCCCACATCAGACTTCCCTATTTAGGGATAATCTATTTCTTCTATATTTCCCTAGAGGATTGTAAAATTCTTCTTCTACTGTCTCCTCTCTTATAAACACTACTTTATGTCTATGAAATCAATCTTAGGTTTCAAGAAATATTAAAAATGATACCCGGCAGAAGAAGGATGTGCTTAAGTGATGTGTGTTTCGTAAATTATTGAAAGAACAATTATGTCAGTAAAGGAATTTATTTTATTATAGGAAAACTTATGAATATTATTCTGGTTTCTATTAAGGCTGAATGTGTTGGTTTTCATAGAGATTTGAAAAGTTAACACATGGACTAGTGTCCTTTCTTTCAATGCAAATATTGGTTATTCCACACTGACAAGTACATAATAAAATCAAAACTAGTCCATTGATGCTGTTCACTGCAATAGGAATGCAATTCTAACTTGCAGGTGGTCCCGTACAATGAGGTTTGTGGCAAGCTGATTTTGACAGGCATCTTTGTGTTTGCATTTGCAGAGCCAATCTGTTGTTATGTAACTGTTTTTCTTGCAAATTTTTCTTTCACTTGGCTCTGTTCGCTGCATTCACCAACCCTAATTTCAATTATTTGGAGTTTGCTGTACAAAATTGTCATCGCAGCAAAAGCGGCGTTTGATTTGGTTCTAAGCTAGTAGAACAAAAGGAACGGTTGGTTCCAGATTCGTAAAATTTACGATTAGTTAGTGATTCGTAAAATTTACGATTAGTTATAGATTGATTGGTTATGATTGATTCCAGTTTCCTCTGAGGTACGATTGGGTCGAGTTCTGTTTGAAGTACGATTGGTTTGAGTTTCGTTTGAGGTACGATTGGTTTCTAGTTTCGTAGGTGGTGCTATTGCTTCGAGTTTCGTACTCAGTAGAATTTGTTCGAATTTCGAACTGGGTACGAATTCAAATAAAAAGCATCTGATACCATGTAATATTGTGTTAAAAAAGTGGTACGGAGGAAGGTGGTTGTAAATTAATTGCATTTTGTTAGAGATGGTGTAGTATGTATGTTTCATTAGGGAACCGTATAAGAAATAATAATTTTGAATGAGAAAGGTATATGGCTCTCAGCTGTCTGTGAATATTAAAAGCGTATTTCAGATGAGAAGAAATTATTTCAACTTTATTTATGAATGGCAGATATTAGGTCACCTTTTGCAACTTTACTTCGTTTTTTGAGGGCTTTTTTTTCTCTAGTTCGAACACTTTTTGAAGTTGCTTTAGCTTTCTTTTGCATTTCAAATTTTTCTAATTAAAACAGAAAAAACCTACATGTTCAACTAAAATGTGCATGGAGTTTTTTTATTTTTTATTTTACTGAAAACTGTTAAATACATCTTTTAAGAAAAGTAAGAAAAGGGCTATACATTCGATGCAGTATTATAATCTATTATTTTTCAAAACTCAATTTTACCAGGTTTTATCACATAACGTTAATTGGATGAATACAGTACAATTTGTCTTTTACTTATTTTCCTATTTCAAGATAACCTTTTTCATCTGCTTTCCTCCTGGGGATTGTAAAATCTGTCTTCTGCTCTTTTAGCTCTTAAACAAATTACTTCATGTCTAAGGAATCTCTGATTTCAACTCGGATTAATTGATATATGGTAGGATCAGGAACATATTTATAAGAGGTTTTCAGTCCGTCTTCTTCAAACAGTTAAAAAAAATCAATGACCCTTTATATGATAAATATTATATTTAGTTACAGCTTACAGGGTTTACGTTAAATATGGAGGTAAAAAATATCGTCTCAGTACCTCAATGGATACAGCGGCAAGGGGGCTAGTTGAAGATCATTGGTTCTATTCTAAGCTGAGACACGTGTTCTTAAAAGTAGCGTCCTAGCAACTTAGCCTACACTTTAAAGCATTCTGTAACCATTGCTCATCTTTTTTCAGCTACTTTGTTGATAATTTCGACAAACTGATAAGAAAAGGCACAATTGCAGGCATTCATAAAAATTCCAGCTTCATTTTTGAAATATTCAGCTAATTATCGACTGCCGAAACTTTATATATATATATATATATATAAGGTAGGATCAAAAAGTTCGGAGACTGTGCTGATATCTCCAACCCTGATTGGAGGAGAGAGGAACTATTTTACCGTGGCGTATAGGTACATGTGACACGAGATGTGAAAACGAAGAAGCTGGTCCGCAGTGCAGGGTTTTCTAGACAATGCGTGTCAGTGAACTGTAGTCGTTCGCGTTCGTGGAAAACGGAAATGGCGTTTAAAGAACAACGTGCAAATATCAAATTCTGCCAGCGTTTGGGGAAATCGCCGACAGAAATATTGCACCTGCTGCAGAAGGTGCAATGTTTCTGTCGACAATAGCCGCGATATAATTTTTTGTTCATGACGTCATTAGCTCCCTCCGAGGGGGGAGAGGGTACATTCTCAAGTATGGTATCATTCGTAAGATTATTTCAAGCTATTTAAAGTGAAGGGTAACACACTATAGTCGTAGCAATTTGGACTCACGATACCGAGTTTTCAAATTTTTTTCTTGTAAATATTGAAAAAAAAAATGATTTCTAGTATGAGAAAGTCGAGCTGAGCCTCACACCTGTTAATTTGCAACGTATAGAGCAGCATTCCCGATTGTTTCATTAGTTCATTAAAAATCATATGTTTAAATCGTGAATATCGAATTATTATTTTAGTTCTGATACATCCACACGCATCGTAAGAAAGAAAAATGTATTCAAATGTTAATAATTTCTCGAAATAAAATCCCCGATAAAACGCGGAAATCAATTAGTTTTATATGAATACATTCATTAATATATGATAACGTATCAAATATGATAACGTAAAATCCGACATAGCGTGTAATCATTTGCCTACTGGTTTTACTTACAGATTTTCAAAAGTGATTTCTAGCGATCTGAATATCATACTAATTGTTCTTTGAAACAATTTATATCGATTTTTTCCGAGAAATATTTTCCACGTTTTATTCATTTCATCACCATCTTTTTTTTTTTTGAAATATTTTACAGTCCATTGTGTGGTAATGAATGAATGGTATCTGTCAGATTTCGTCATTAATTTTATTTTGAGATCAATTTAATGTTGACTAGGGTAGATAGAAAAAGTGTTGGCGTGTAACCAGATATTTTAAAAATTTCTTTGAAATTCATCGAACATTCGTTTTAAAGATTGAGTTTTCTACGTTAATGGAAGGGCTTCTGGACAGCCTGGAAGCACATTTCAGACTCCTTCTTATTATATTCATTGCAGGGGGTGGGAATCGAAATTCCGGCTTCATTAGGTACTCATCTATGGTTCGTGTTATAAGTTTGCAAAGATTGAGCTTTTGGGGTCACCGGAGGACTTGTGGCGGATTTAGAAAGACAGAAACACGTTGCACAATTATGTATTATATAGGCAACAATTACTTTTTAAATTTGATAATTTCAAATAAACTAAAATCTATATTTGTAAAAATGTATTTTTACTTTCCCTACAATGCATGTATAGGGAAAGTGTTAGGATCGTGTGGAAAATCGCAACTCTAGTTATGGACGGCGTTATACGTTTCGAGCGATCTAGAACCCGAAAAAACTATTTTCAAAGTGACATGTATGTTTCTGTCATTTCACACAATTTGGTAGATAAGCCACTTGTGAGTTAATCTAGTGCTGATTAGACTTTGGTACGATTTAAAAAAAATGTCTCGTGAAAATCGTCAAAGCTTAAAAGGAAAGCCTACATATATGCTCAAATGTATGAATTAAATGCTACATATATGCTAAAAGGAAATACTATCTACATATATGCTAAAAGGAAAGACTACATATATGCTCAAATGTATAAATTAAAAAAATGGCTCGCGAAAATCGTCAAAGGCTAAAAGGAAAGACTACATATATGCTCAAATGTATGATTAAATGCTACATATATGCTAAAAGGAAAGACTATCTACATATATGCTAAAAGAAAAGACTACATATATGCTCAAATGTATGAATTAAAAAAAAATGGCTCGCGAAAATCGTCAAAGGCTAAAAGGAAGGACTACATATATGCTCAAATGTATGAATTAAATGCTACATATATGCTAAAAGGAAAGACTATCTATATATATGCTAAAAGGAAAGACTACATATATGCTCAAATGTATGATTTAAAAAAAATGGCTCGTGAAAATCGTCAAAGCCTAAAAGGAAAGACTACATATATGCTCAAATGTATGAATTAAATGCTACATATATGCTAAAAGGAAAGACTACATATCTGCTCAAATGTATGAATTAAAAAAAATGGCTCGCGAAAATCGTCAAAGGCTAAAAGGAAAGACTACATATATGCTCAAATTATGAATTAAATGCTTGTTTTATTCTTAATTTGTGGCGACTAAAAGAATAAGATCAACTCCATAATTCTAGTAGCAACCGTTGTTGAGATACTTTAGTTTTATCTCACATTTTGCAATTCCGCCTTTGAAATCACGTGTAGACGAAAAAAAACAAACGAAAACTGAATTTAAATTGCTAATTCGGCGTATTCTCAAATAATTATCCATGTTATTTTGTGCAATTAAATAGGTTTATTGGATTATAAAAGAAGGAAGGAGAGTATGAATTTAAGTCTGAAGGGAAAGTCATGTGCTGTCTACATCAGATTTTTACATTGTAATTTTGTATGCAAAATAAAGTAAAATTTATGAAATGCAATAACTCCAAGTGAAGATGTGTATTCCAACTACTTCAGCGTAAAATAAAAAAATCCTTATCATAATTTTCGAAATTTTCTTTATTGTCAATAGTCGCCATATTTTGATTTTACTAAATTATCGACATTTTGTTATAAATATATATATGGAGGTAATGTATAAAATTGAGACATATATGAGACGTAAAATTAGGTATTTTTTAAAAATTTACCTCGCTTCATAAATGGTAGAAAATGTAAAGTTTTGGGATTTGTAATGTAAAAAATAAATAAATTAATATATAAATAAACTAAAATGAAACAGTGGGATAAATAGAATAGAAATTGTTTAAAAAATAAAATGCATTAACATAAATTCCCATGTTTAAAAGACTGTCACACTGAAATTTTAATAGGATTGAAACAGTTAAGATTTATTGGAAAATGTGTTCTGTAAATATGTACAAAGTAAATCGCTCTTGAAGAACATAGTATATATATTATGCGTTATTTTTGGATATACAAAATGCTTTCCGGTGCTCTATTCCAAATCTTCTTGTACATCCTCTGAAATATTTATTCATTCGTAATCTTTGAGGAAGATTTTGTGCAAACAGCACATTTCGAAAGGTATTAAACATATAAGGAAAATAAAAGGAAAATTGTTTTTCATATTTGTGAAATCCTGGAGTTTCGAGTGTTTTGTACATCTATTCAAAGGATGTCCGTACATATTTATATTTATAAACCGAATTAAAAAAAAAATTCAAGTGCATAATATACTAGAACGAATTACCCGGCGTTTCTCTGGCCATACATAAGTGCCCACTATTTTTAAATAAGCGCCCACTATTTATAAAAAAGCGCCCGCTACTTAAATAATGCAATTGAAACCGCTGCATTTCCTTCCGTGGAAAAATAAATAAATAAATAAAATGAAAAGTAAAAAAAATAATAAATAATAAAATAAATAATAAAAACGGTAGAAGAGAAGGCGTGGCAATCAAAAACCTTACTAGCTCGCTTGCTTAAAAAAGTACCATAATTAAAATCACCGAAGAAATTGACAAAAAAATTGTTTGAATTCAAAGATACACAGATAATTTTTTGCCAAGCAAACGTATTAATAACCAGATAAATATTTAATTCGAGACTTAACTGATTATACAACGTATGTGGTTTCAAATGTAAACAAATTAAATGTTTGTCAACTAAACATACAGCTGGCATGCAGGGTGTTTTAAAATCTGTGATCATGAATGAGTTTCTGATATTGCTTTGTTTAATTATTTTTAAAAATGAACGCTAACTGTAGTTATCAATTATATGTCTTATTGTTGTACGAATACAAAATATGTTTACATTTGTCTGTTGGTGGATTGAGAGCAATTGTGACGTTTTTGCCAGCAGCCAATCACATAGAAGTCGAAAGTCGGTTTAACCAATTAAATTTTTACCCATGCTCGCAATGCTAAATTTTATTAATTAATATTTAACCAAGGTTTAAATTGAAATTCTGAGCCAGTCTCTTTCACATCTACAGGCTCATATAATCTATCAGCAGTAAACTAATTAGGAGTATATAAGTTAGGAGTATAACTTATGTAGGAACTAGGAGTAAACGAATTAGGAGTATACTAATTAGGAGTATAAACTAAATAGGAGTTTCATATAATCTATATGTAAAATTTTAGACCTATACGTTTTGTCGTCTGTTGACAATGCACGGGCAAAAAATCGTAGGAATTTTTTTTTTCAATATAGAGGAACAAATTAAACTGAAACGATTATTAAAAAAAATGTTGATACATATCTTTGTTAAAATTCAACATTAATAAAATTAAGAATACCACTCGGTTTCTAATTCATTTTTAGGACAAAGGGATACCGCATCCACACCAGTTAAGCGAAGGCTAATTCTTCAACAGCAGCCTGATTTTGCTAGTCTGGCTGAGTACAGTATTTCGATTTTCACTGGTATTTAGTTTGCTTCCATGACAGTTTGACACCATTATGTTCTCTAATTCTGTGTTGTAATGAAAATAGTTACCATCATAATATTTTTTTTTGTGTTTACACTAATATAAAATGTCCTGAACATTTAAGTAAACAACAATTTTTGAATACTAAATCTTATAGAGATAATTGTTCAAATTGTGCGCTTAGTAAATAAAATTACTAATTAGTTTACTGCTGAAAATTTATAAAAATATTAACTAATTTACTAAAGTTTAAAGTTCTGTATTATAAGTAATTGGATTTCATAGGACAGGAATAATTTAAAAGATAATTTTAATACGTTTAACAAGTTTTTTAACTGACAAAAATTTCTAATTTCTACCTATCTGCATGTTTTAAAGATTATACTGAATCCTTTATCAATAGATATATTGCTCTATTTAAACAGTGCTTATTATATTCCTTTGAAAATTCTAATGGAGCATTTTTAAAACAGACGATAATTAACAAGGAATGCTCGTTGCAAAAAAATGTTTAAAATACCAGATTCCCACACACAGATTCTCTACATAAGGCAAAGTGCTTTAGAAACCTGCATAAAATTAGCAAAGTAATTACCATCACTTTAGATGATAATTACTTCTATCATGCCTTTCTGCTTTCACGCCTGTACGATACTGATAACCATTGGAACCGTTTAAGATGCATTCCCACACAATATTGTGTTCTTTTTGCTACATGAAATAAAATACAAAAATTCAATAGTGGTAGTTATTGAGTGTTTCGCTGTATTTGTTTGAAAGGTACAGAAATTTAAATTACATAATTTCCCTACAATTCGTGCATATCTTTGAAAGTCTGATTGTTTATTTATTTGCCTCTTGCGTATGCAAATCCACAGTTTTTGATGGATTTTTTTTCAAATTTAGTATGATTATTCTCTGTTTCATCGTGAATAATCCCGTTATTGTTCAAAATTTTTTGGAACAGTGGTTGTCGAGATATTAATAGAAAACATTAATTTAAACCTCATATAGAAATGACATTATGCAGACAGTTATTTTCCAAAACTTTATTTGAAAAGAAAAAAAAAAACTATATCATTGAACAGACTTGAATATATTTGGTATACACAATTGAATTTATTCATTATGTAATTTTTATTTATTTTATGTTATTTTCTTTTAATAAAAAAGCGGTAATATAGTTTTGATTTGGGGGTTGTATTAGTTACAGCCTTAGGATATAACATTACAAAAATTATTGGTATTTTCATTTTTTAGAGTCATCTGTTTTAATTTTAAAAATATTTTTCAAATTTATATATTTTCAATTGTGTTTAACGTATTATTGAAACGAGATAAACATGATCTTTTTAGGGTATGTATTATATTAGCAAGGGTATATAACATATCAGCATAGCTTCTACCATAGTAGCATCTCCATTTTAGCTGTGTTGACTAAACTTTAACATCTGCCTGTGAAGATAATTTTGCAAAGTGAGAGCATAAATTCTTTTATCTTATATGGGGATCAAATATTTATTAGGAGTTTAAAAAAAAACAATATTCAAATATTATAATTTGTGCATATTTTTAATCATGACTAACGTCGGGTGCATTCGCTATAGGGGTCGGTAACTTTTGAGGGCGGGCCAGCCTTATTCTGTTGGCTGAATATAAAGTAACAATCACATGTGTAAAATGGATATTAGTGTAACTGCGTGTAGTGAAAAGAGGGGGGGGGGGAGCTATAGTCCTATTGATGTTCATAACCACATGATCCGCCAATTTTAAATAATACCCTTAATGCAAGGACTAGCATCGGTAAACCAGTTTCATGCTTTTTAGCGATCTTCAGCACCTCATAGCTGAATCGGCGCTAAAGAACTTTAAAATGCCACACTTCTGATTTCCATCGTTTCATGGGATTCATAGTTAATTTAAAAATGCTAATATAAATTCTGTATTGGTCTACTGTAGTTTGTTAATCGATTGAAAAGTCTGCAATGCCATGAAGTTATTTGTCGTAGTTAATGAAATAGTAAATGCAAAAATAAATATCTTGCCATAATAACTGAACGAATGTATAGTGAAAAAAGCAATATTATACAAGTCTTGGCAGACTTCAGTTAAAACCTTTGATATAAAAGTACATAAAACGATTCAACGAGATAAAAAACAGACAGGGAGCCACAGATGGAGGCCAACTGTTCTATATATATACATATATACACACATATATATATATATATATATATATATATACGTATATATATATATATATACGTATATATATATATATATACATATATATATATATACGTATATATATATATACATATATATATATACGTTTATATATATATATATATATATATATATATATATATATATATATATATATATATATATATATATATATATATATATATATATACATTGAAAAAAAATCGAGCGGTTTAAATGAAAATCAAGAAAAGTGTATTCTTGGTGGGTGATAACTTCTGACCACTCTTGAACCGGTTTTAAAAAAATTCTTGGTGTATTAATACGTGACATTACGTTTTGGTTCTTGTCTCTAAAAGGAAAAGGTGTAAAAACTTAAAATAGACTTTTGGTGTTCATAGTTTGGTATCCATCGTCGCCTGCTCATGTATTGAACAGGCACCGGACATGTAGTGGACTATGTAATTACCAATTCCTTAAAAGCACTTATTTTTAAAAATTAGTTATTTTTATGAGATTTTTAATCGCAAATTACGATTCTAATGTAGAAAACCAATATAAAGCGAATATATGCCAATGTGAAAAGCCACTATATATATTTTCTTATCATTTGCCCTTAGCATTTGCTCGTTTTGCGTCTGAAAGCTTTTGGGCTTTTAATGTGTTTTTAACGTCTTTTAATGTGATGAAATAAAGACTTTTATTCGAAAGTGTTTTTTTTTATTTTATATTTCAGACGTGATGCCGTAATATTATTATTTAACAACTTTTTTTATTTCAAACTATTTGATATATTCACTACATTTCAGCTCACTGTAACTCATTATATTTCAAGTGATATGTCACAACGATGAAAGAGAGACATACGCTACTATTTGTAAATAAATTAGTTACAGTTGACATAGCAAAACGCCGTGAGTGTGAAATTTGTATAAATATAAAAAAATGGAATCAAGGCAGACGTACTTTATTATTTAGTCATGTTTTTCACCAAAATATAAAAAATATTGGTATAATTTCAAATAGCATTGGTCAATTTGTAAAAAACTTTACCATTTATATTTCCTCAGAATAGTGTTTGTGACATACGTCGTTTTGTGAATCAAAGGTTGAGTGGAGATTTATTTCTTATACCATTTTTAGTGTTAAGTTTTAGTAGCAAGTATAAAATGAAAAGAATATTTTGTAGGAAAAACGGTTTTTCCAAAAATAAATTCATCAACAATATCAAAGAATTCACTGCTGCCATCGCAATTCTCATAGCGTGTATCCAATGTACGTTACCGGAACTATTGAAGTGTTTAATTATATTTACTGTCACGTTTATCTGAGATTTTTGGTATTCTTTTATTCGTCAAAAAACGAAGCATATTTTCCGTTCGTGATACTTTCTCTGTGAAATGCTGGACATATTTTGGACAGAAACCAGTTCGCAGACTAAGCAAATATTTTGATCACGTGTTAACTTCTTTAGAAAAG
This sequence comes from Amaurobius ferox, assembly GCA_951213105.1. Taxonomy (NCBI): domain Eukaryota; kingdom Metazoa; phylum Arthropoda; class Arachnida; order Araneae; family Amaurobiidae; genus Amaurobius; species Amaurobius ferox. The sequence continues at coordinate 97,980,692 of OX578153.1, read as the reverse complement.
ATCCTTCCACCAAACTTTCAAGTAAAACAGAATGTTTGCGTTGGAAAGGTTTTTTTTTTTTCTTTCTTCAACGGAATCACGTCTCCTTCGAGGTTAAGGAAACAATGACGCGTCAGATGTTTATATCTGTAGCCGAGTGAAATACGAAATCGGTTTAATAAGAATTTTATGTTTTCTTTTAGCAATTTTGTACACATTAACTTGATTTAGTTTTAAAGTTAGCACAATGGTGCAATTAATTGAGTAGTATTAAGCTAATAAATATTATTTTACAGAACTCACACTGAAGACAAAATTGGAGGGTTATCAGCGGCACATAACGCAATGTGTAATAATGTTCTACGATGTACGATTTTGCGGTCATGTTTAGATAAATGAATTTAATATTATGCTTTGCATAATTTTCATATGATGATTTATGTGGTATTATTAAGTAATCAACGCAACTAAGAATAAATAAACTTAAATGTTTTATTTTCAAATGTGCGGCATTAATAGTAATCAATGCTTTAACAATATGAATAAGTTAATAATCTAAAATCCCAGCTTTAAGTTCTTTTTTTTTTGTTTCTGTGCACCACACTTTGTTTTTTAAAACCTAATAATTATTGTTAATGTAGTTATATACCTAAAGTTATGTGGTTAGCTTTAGATATGCTTACATCATAATTAAGATGTATTCGGACACATTTTGATATAAAGAATGAAAATGTCTAGTTGTCTGTTGTGTGCATAAAAATGCATAGTAAAATATATTAAATATAAGTTTTTCTATGATCATATGTACGTAGATAAAAGAAAAACACAATAGGAGAGTAAAGTTTTTTTAGTTCCTTGTCACTTTCAATATTATTGATATATTTATTAAAATATATTAAATATCCCTTCTAAAAATTGTAAAGCGTAAAGCGGGCATTGCACTTTGGTATAGAAGCCCAGGCCAGGCGGCTTTGCCTCCTGTAAGAAATTAAACAAATTGAAAATCTTTGGCAATTATGTTCAATTAGAAAATTAGCTTTAGATAATATTTTCAATATTCAATTGTTCAATTCAATTGTATTCGATTATTTTATCGCTCCACAGAGTAAGAGATTGTGAAAATTTAAAAATGTATTTTTTTCATACAGTTTAAATTCACCGATAATATTTTTAAAGTACATTCTATTTAAAAAATAATTTTGTCAGATGCTTAAAACAATGATAACTCCAGAAAACTGTGCTGAATGAGGCCACAGCCAATTAAGTGAAAAAAAAAATACCTCGCTTTAAAATTTCTGGACAATATTGGCTACCTATTCGGAAACAAGTTATGTGATATGAAAATCCTGAATCGTCTTGCATGATTGCTTGAAAATTCACCAATGTCAATTTAGAGCACTTAACACTCTATTTTGCTATTTTGTAATGACCTTTGAAAATTATATACAGGGTGTCCCAAAAACATTGACCTCGGCTTTTATTCCTTAAATATTGATCTTAGACATATACAGTAGGTGCCGCTTAATGTGATCGCTTTGGGACAGATGCTATTTGATAACAATAACCGATTGATAACAATAAACAAAAAGTATCAGAAACATAAAATTTTGATTTTAAAAATTAATATTTACTGTATTTTTGCAGCTACTACAAATTTAAAAGATTCACTAAGATTTAAAAGATTCCTCTGTGTTGCACTCCGAGTCCCAAAACACGGAGAGCCTCTCTCATTTCACTAGCAGTTGGAGGATTCTCAACAAGGTTTTCAGCTTCGTCCTCATCTTCATCCGATGCTTTTTCATCGTTTTCTTCGATAGAACACGATACAGCTCGGCATACATCTTCATCAGTCATTGTTGTAGCCACTTGGGCATTCTCATCTATAGACATCCATTCTGCAAAGTCATTTTCAGTCATGTCGGATGGTACAAGTACTGTTTCATCGAATTCCGGTACATCCATACCTTCGTCCACTTTAACGAATCCACCGTGCGAGAAACAGTTCTTAATTGTATTCTCGGACACTCGATCCCACGACATTGTCAAAAGATGGAGAGCCTGAAGGACATTCGTCTTCTTTGCTAACGCGTTTGCACTCAGTTGTTCCGTACCTTCCATATTTTCCAAAACCCTAGTGCGCATTTCTCCACGGTAATACGCTTTCATTGCACGAATTATTCCTTGGTCACATGGTTGGATAAGTGATGTAGTGTTGGCAGGTAGGAGAATGATTTTGATATGCTTTAATGTGACATTTACATCGTGGGCTCTGCAGTTATCGATGAGTACGACGATATTGTGATCTAATTCTTTGTCCCACTTTAGAAGCCATTCGCTGAATAGAGCAACTGTCATCCACGCTGTTTTATTGGCAGCATAATCAACAGGCAATTTTTTAACACCCTTAAAGCATCTCGGCTTTTTGGTTTTTCCGATAACAAAGAGTTTCTTCTTCTTTCCAGTCATGCTCGCACAACAGAGAACAGTTATACGTTCTTTTGAAATTTTGCATCCCTTAGAGCTCTCGTTTTTGAACAGGTACGTATGCTCTGGCAAGGCACGAAAATAAAGTCCAGTTTCGTCAGCATTGTAGATGTTTTCGGGTGAATAATCAGCGATTATTTTCGGCCATTCTTCGGAAATCCATGCCTTTGCAACTGGAAAAGCGGCATCCTTTTCTTCCCCATGGGTCCGTTTGATCACAATGTTCTCCCTTTTCCTCCAGCGATTAAACCATCCGTCTGTTGCGACGAAATTTTTTTTGCCCATTTTAGAAGCAAGATCTACAGCTTTCTGCCGCATTAAAGGACCGTTTATGCGTGCATCCTTTTCCCTAACATTGGCAGACCACAGTGTCAAAGCCGATTCAACTTCTCCACATTTCCCAGTACGTCTTCGCTTACAGTTCAAATTTGCGTTCAACTGCGCTTTATTTTCAATCTCGTCGCGATTCTTTAACATTTTACAGAGTAATGGCTGAGAGATTTTAAGTGCAGCAGCAGCATTTCTTTGACTCATCTTGGGTAAATTATCAAAACGTTTCAAAATGTCAATTTTGTCCTTAACAGCTAAATCATTGCGTTTTTTTTCCATTGCTAAAATGCTTGACCATCTGCAATAAGTTTGAAATGCAACTTTACAGAGAGAAAAAATTCTACAGCTTACAACAGTCCAAGAAGTTTGCTTACTGATAAGAAAAGAACTCAACGCTTTTCCTACGCCCACACCATTCTCAAAGGGGGGAAAGGGGGAGAGAAATCACCACCTGCAGAGCTGGCGCCAAGCGCCGGGATTCCTGCACGTGCGATTTCTGCACAAAGGGCCCCTGTTTGGGGATTCTCCCTTTACTTTTACATATAAGGAGTTTGGATTTTTTGTTGAGAGAATGAAAAAAAAAATTCGAAAATGGTACAAGAACGACGAAAGTGAAGTGATAACAATAAACGAAGGCGCTGATTACAAAAACCGATTTTTTTAACATGTGTTAATATACAAGCGTTCGGGACTTCGCGATTCTGATAACATTAAACGAATGATAACATTATCCGCGATCACATTAAGCGGCACCTACTGTATAATAAATTATAAAGTTGCATAGAAAAAGGTACAGAATTTTATGAAATCGATTAAAATGTTCAACGGACTTAAATTTGAAGAAATACAAAATTTAAAATTTTATGTGGCTCCCGTACAAAAACATTTTAATGAGTAAAATGTGTCCCATACGCTAATAATGTGATGTTAAAAAAATCAGCATTTTATCATAAAAAGTCCCAGAGATATAAAAAAACAAAGATGCTGACTTAAATCACTTTTCAATGCATCGACATGGGTTCCCAGAAGGGAAATATCATGTCGGCAGATCGCGTTTCAGGGGTCATACGCAAATTACGAAAGAAAACAATGATTATATAAACAAATAATAATTTTGTTATTTATTGGTACAAAAGTATCTACACTGCGTAGAAATAATAACTTTACACAAAGATTACAAAGCTTGTTCAAAATGTTTTCCATCCACGCCAAAGATCCCTTAAAGGGGCAGATATTATTTGCCTATGCTGCATTTCTGCGTTGCCTCATTTGCACTCTTGCTGTAAATATTTACATTCTAATTTGTGATTAATCCCTCACCACCTTTGTTTAAACATATCTCTGGAACTTTTTTAGATAAAATGTTGAAATTTTGTACATCACCTTATTAGTGTATGGAGCACATTTTACTCATTGAAAATGTTTTTGTACGGGGCTGTATAAAAATTTAAATTTTGTATTTCTTCAAATTTAATGCCCTGAAAATTTTTATCGATTTCATAAAATTCTGTACCTTTTTTTACGCAAATTTGTAATTTATTATATATGTCTAAGATCAATATGTAAGGAATTAAAGCAGAGGTCAATGTTTTTGGGCCACCCTGTATACTCCATATGCAATATATTAGTGCTTATGCAGATTTTTCCAGTTGATTAGTATGAAGCATCAGAATATAAATTTGTAACGTGTAAATCCAGTACGATTTGAAATGAAACGTTTAAAATACATTGAATTATTTTAATATTTTACAATTGCTAAATGAAGGTCAACAAATTAACAATATGTAGGCATGAATTATATTGGCCATATCAAGACTCTAAAATAATTGTGTAACCGTTTAACGCATCACTTTTTTAAACTAAAACAATTAAATAAATTAAATTATTTGATTTTTCTACAATTTCTGAACGAATTTCAGACATAAATTAACAACATGTAAGTGTAGCTTTTAATTGGTGCATGTTAACATGTTTTAATATTGTAATTCGTATTTCTAAAATATTCGTAACATTTATTCAAACTTTTACATTTTACTTCTAATCCATATTCAAAACATGTTTTATCAGATGTGGTGCTCGCAGCTAAAGGTTAATTTTTTAGTTGTCATTGTCCAGGCATTGTTATAAAAGCCACAAATATTAATATACTCCTGCTTGTAAAAGTTGCAACACCATGAAGGAATCATCAGAATTGAATGAAATTTATTACACAAACATGTATTGATACAAATAAATGATTAAATTTACAATATATATATATATATATATATATATATATATATATTACATGATATATATTATATGATATTGCATGTTGAAAATCAGCATTTGGTGAAGCCACTACGCGTTGAAATAAGTGCTTCTATGCGACGTGGAACCCAGTCAAACAGATTTTGAATTTGTACCCGAAGAAGAGAATTACAGATTGATTCTATTCAAACCCAAAGTTCAGTTGTATTAGCTACGGGACGAGGGAAAAGCCAATGGATGAAATCCCAGATATGTTCAATAGGCGACATATCCGGTAAATAGGCAGGCCCAGGAAGAAGCTGTATTTGTTGTGCTGAAAAGACGTCTTGAATATTCCTAGCAACATGTGGGCGGACATTGTCCTGCTGAAATACAGTTCCAGGAATGCGTTGAAGGAAAGGTACGACTTCGAGCTCCAGAACTTCTCTGAGATTACCCACAATTCTTAGAAACTGAGATAGTTGAAGATATCCAATAGCGCCCCAGACAATCACGCTTATCGTTCACTCAATATTACGTTAGATAACGCACTTTAGAAGCTGGCGTTCACCGCTATAGCGTGAAACGTGGATGCCACTGTACCCCAAATTAAGACAGGATTCATCGGAAAAGACGACTTGTTGCCAATCGTGTCGCCATTTGTGTTTATGTTGATGAACCCATTGTCGCCGCAGGCGTCGATGATTTTGCTTCAAGGGACTCCTGTACAAAGGAATTCTTGGAAGCAGTCCACGATGTAGTAGACGCCGACCAATTGTTGGAGCAGACAATGACATACATGTAGTGCTCCAACGTTCTCCCAACTGTCGAGATGAAGCTATACGGTACATCACTGCCATGCGGATGAGGTGTCTATCATCCCGTGCTGGCATAACATTTCGTCATCCGCTGCCGGATTTGCGACTCATCCTGTTCTCTTCAGTCTACTGCTTCCACAGTCGCGCCACTGTCGTGGCATTGCGCCGGGGCTATGGTGATTGTTCTTCTACCTTGGACGTGGCCCAGATGAGGGCTTTCCACAGTGGCGTCATGTTAAGCGTTAAGATTTTGACTCTTCTTTGTTCCTCTTTTCTCTCTGTGGGGATGTTTGTAGATTGTGGCGTTGACCGTTGTTTATATTTTGTACTGTGCGGAATGCTTTAAAAGTTTTATAGTGCTAACCTCCATTTAAGTTTATAAATTAAATATCTATTAAAGTTTTAAGACTAAGTACTATATAATAACGTAGTTTTAAAATGTTTATGAAAGTCAGGCTTTTGGATTTAATTTAATTTAACTTTATTTAATTTCAACATTGTACTAACACTAACCATGGATATAACAGAAAACTGAATGCTTTTTAGAAGGGTTAAGGAAATTTCCTTCTTTACTGTAGTTTTTATGAGTTATATTAATAAGTATTAGACTTTAATTAGTTATTTCTGGGACATATTACTTGATATATTATGTGCTATTACATATTAATATTCACATTTATATTGAGATTGTCAATTAAACATTGTAAAATTTGCGTAGATGTAATGTTCTTTAAATTTATACATTAAAATACTTATTTTCAAATAAAAATAAAATCGAAGCGGCCATTATACTTACATTAAATTAATTTATTGATACAAATATAAAAGAAGAAAGTTATCTACTTATTGTTCATAGTTCTAACATAAATTACTGTATTTGAAGGCAAAAAAACAGGGATCCCACATTTATAATTTTTTTTTTAATTTCATGATTTACGACATTTTATTTTTTTTTTTCATTTATTCTTAATGCCTATACTAATTATTTTATGTTTGTGTCTTATTTTTCGCATAATGAAGATTTAGTTTCAAAAGTTGTACAGAACAATTTTGCTGATAGTAACTTGCTGTGAGTGACATTTAATTTAATTTCAATTCATGTATTCTAATAAAGCGTAAAGTGTTTATAACTGAAGTGTTTGTAATTAAGAGTTTATATTCAACACTCAGGATATCGGGAGTAACATACTCAAATGATGAATTCCTATGATTGTGAATACATTTTGTTATTTGAAACGAAAAATTGACTATACCTTTAATGCATGTTCATATGTCTATATTCTGCAAGAAATGAAAATTAGTATTTTATTGGCATCATACACATACATTATAGATCCGGTCGTCCAAAAAGTTGCTCTATATCCTAGGGATGAGTCAGACTATCTGTGTTTTCTACACACATTATAGAATCTTAGGGTTACACAAATATCGCGAATTTGTTATAGATGTAATCAAAAATAAACTGCATAAGATAAAAATGTAAGCGTGAATTTAATTTTTTATTACGTTAAAGCATAAAAATTTATAAGCTCTCCTTGTTGTTCCTGAAATTGTTCCATTTATTGAAAGTGTAACTTGAAACTGTGGATTTTTTTTCAAAACGTATGAAGATGAGTAAATATTAAGTTTTGGCATGCATTAGTAGTTAATGTTTATAGTACTTGCCTCGAATTCAAGACAACTATAGTCAATAAAAATTTTTACTCATTAAATAGAATTTTCAAGTCTATTATTTTTTTATACATTCTAATAATATAGAAGAACATATTTTGCTAAAGTTGCCACATTTAAAGAAATCCTTTCTTAGTAATATTATTACTTGATATTACAAATTTGATGATAAACTGATATTTCACATACTTATAAACAACTTCCCGAGCTGTAGAAAAATTGCACCTAATATACTTTTAAATAATAAATTTGCGACATTTTCAAATACCAATATTTTTCTGCTTTTGTTAATAAGAATTCATGCACTTTGTTAAAGTATTGGAAAATTATTCCATACCATCCCTAAAAATATTTACGTCTTACAAAGCTATAAAAATTACTTTCAATATTTAGCATTCACAATGCCTACTACTTGTTGTATTCTTGGATGCAAATTTAATTACATTCCAACCGTCAAAATAAGAGTTATTAACTTCTCCTAAATATATAGTTCTAATTATGAAACGTTGTTACAGAAAATTCCTCGAAAAGATTGGACACCTGATTCTAGAATTTCAAATCAATTGCTTTCTTTTTAACAGCGATTATTCCATATACAATATTTCATTTTGAACATTCAAAGAGATTATTTTTACATCTAGTGAAACAATGCAAAAGAGAAAAATGCATGCAATTTGCCATAAGTGTGTGCTTAATTTGCAAAATTATATTATACGTGAACCTTAAATCTCATGCTGTTCTACTATTAAAAGTATGATATTTTAATAGATTCTCAAAAAAGTATATATTTTATGGTGGTTTTCGTTTTTCATGTTCTCTTTTTAAGTTGCTTTCGTTCATTTTGTATACCGGTAACTTGTTATAAACATTTTTGTATAATTTTATGGAAACAAAAATTGTATTAATTAAAACTGCATTTTTACGCACTTTTTTAATGTCTGAAAGCCTTTTATTTGCAAGAATCTTTTTAAACTCAATAGTAACTTTCCATTATACGTTTATAGTCCATTTTTATTCAATTGTTCTCTCTTTGCCAGTGATTATTCTATACACAAATCAATTTTTAACAGACTATATTTACGTTCTTTTCATGGGATGTTTTCAGAGTATATTTACGTCCTTTTCACATAACTTTTCTACGGCTATATTATTTTTCTTGTATGGTAATCAGTGCTTAAAACAGGATTCTTAGACCTAATAGTTAAATATTATTCACTTTTTCTGTGTTTGTATGTTAGATTTGTTCTTAAATGATGCCATCCATATATCTTTAAATAGTATGGACATTTTTAGTATGAAAATTTTCATTATTTCTGTATTAAAAACGGTTACTTTAGAAATTTACGATAGTTTAACTTCTAATTTTAGTAGGATATATCTCAACTTATCTTCTTTGATGGATATTTTTTAATTAATATGGAAAATAAAATAATTACTTTCATTAAAATACATACAAGGGATTTTTTAAGAAAAATCGTTATGTCTCTTTCCCTTCTCTCTCTCATATACATTGAAGAATTTGCTAGTAAATGTATACATCTTTAGAACGCTAGTTAGTGACTACGGTAAAAATGAGTAGTAATGTACATTCAATTAAAATCACTTAAAGGGCGCTTCAGCAAATGAAATCTTTAAATATGTATTGTTATTCAAGTATTCTAAATAGCATATTTTCATCACAGAGATAAATATTGATGTTTAATGGATTTAGTTTCAATTTTTTTTGCCATCATCTTCCGTTTACCATTACACGCTATGGTAAAAATAATGCCCTTTTGCCCTTACGTTTCTGCGCATTCTACTACGCTGGTTGTTTATTTACGGTGGTGCCCATGCTCCATATGAGCTGCTATTGCATGATAAGAAAAAACCGTCACGAAGACCGCTCATTCGTCCCCATTCGAACTCGGTAACTTTCTCAAATGGCGCCCTCTGTCGTCCCAGAAGCACAGTGACTTCACATGAAACGTTTACCACCGGCAGGCAACCATAGACTATTTTCAAGCTACAGCTCTGTATTTATACGGCTAAAACAGCAGTCCAGAGTTCGATGCTCAGCCCATGCATACGCGGTGATTTTGAAATTGTAATCAACTGCATAGCACATCCTAATTTGCATTTACAGTAAGTTTCAGCTGAACCGCGTGATTCCTTCATGGTATTGTAATTTTTACAAACATGAGATTAAATACGCCATCAACGGGGGCATAAGAAATCCACGACCGATAAATACTCAATTGATTCCCACAAAGAAATATCATAATAGGGTCGTTTTCTCCTATAAACACAGTTGTCAAATGCTGGAGTTTCGAAATTATTGCAGGGCCTATTTTTCCCACCCCATCCCCGTTTTGCATAATCTATTTAATTGTTCTGCAATTTCTGAATGATTTTCTAAAATAAATAAATATCACCTAGCGTGACTTTTTTAACAGTGTTAGTATATTACTTTCCTTATATATATAATGTATAAGGAAAGTATTGTGACGGGGTCGAAAATTCTAAATCGAGTTTTCGACGGGAGAGCACGTTTCAAGCATCCCTGATCACGAATAAAACATTTTTGAAGTGATTTCTGTGTGTGTGTGTGTGTGTGTGTGTGTGTGTGTGTGTCAGTGAGCCTGTGGAGACGATAACTGACGAACGAATGGACCGATTCGAACCAAATTTGGTACAAAAATCACAATCCGTAAACACTGGAAGCCTATTGTTTTTATGCGTAATCGAATGTCCAGAACCCCCCTAAATTTTCGAATAAAATTTTGAAAAAATCGTCAAAAAATCAAAACCACTAATAAAGTTACGCAAATAGACATTTCTTATGTAATTTTTCATTAGAAAACGATTGACATAAATTTTAGAACGCTAACATGAACCGTTCTCTAGATATTGCACATTTTTCAAAAAAATTATCAAAAAGTCATATAAAATGAAAAAAAAAATATATTTCCTATTGAGAAACATGTTCACTTTTCATATGTAATACCATGCGATAAATTGGGTGACATCATTCTCTCGTGTATCTATCTCGTTCCATTCATGGAAAAAGATACTTTGAGTAATACTTTTGTATTTGAACGCCAATAGTCATTTATCTGCTGTAAGAACAACTTATTTCTTCGTCCATAACGCTTGGCGAGATTTTGGCGACGAATTTGGCGGAATGTCGCCAACTTGGCGACTTTTTGAAATGTTGCCAAATTAACTAAAATCTCGCCAAATGGATAAAAATGACGCTAAATTAATGAAAATGATGACTAATTGTCGAAAATTCAATATCTTGGGAAGAATATTAGTATCTACTATAAGAAAAACCTATTTTTTTACTGTAAAAGTAGTAAATTCATTACATTATATAAGGAAAGTCATGTGTTGCCCACATCAGATTTTTTTTATTTGCATCTCATATTTCTAAAACATTCATAAAATGTATTTAAACTTCAACATTTTTAAAATTTAATTTCCCTTTTAATCAGTATTTAAAACGTGTTTTAATATTTACCTGCTGAGATGCTTGCAGTTAGCGGCGCTTAATTTTTTTAAAATGCCACATTTTGGGGTGACTTTTTAAGCAAGCATTTTTTTAGCAGTCAGAACTAAAGATAAATGAGATCGCTGCGCTGACACTAGAAGTTCATGAATGATAAATGCTGAATTCATGAAAAGTAGGATCGTATTTTCAATATAGCTGTTTCTTTTAATACAAAATAAGCATGTTATGCTGCATAACACAATTTTTATCTAAAATTCATTCTCACCTGCGCGCATTATTGCCCACCATGTTTCTTTTTTGGGGGGGCGGAGAGGGAAAGGGGCAGAACTATCTGAGCCTAAGTTAAATGTTACTTTCGTATTTTTATTGCTATCATTATACCTCATCCACATTACTCTATGTAAAATGTACTATTATCAATGGGATAGCCAGACACAATAAGGAACCACCATAAAAATTCGACAATGGAACGTCGTAAAATATGACAGCCTTGGAAAGACAAATCTCTGGAAAATGATGGTTCCTGCCCATCAGTAAAGCAAATGCGTGAAAGCATAAGAAGACCTCCCGACAGTTGGAGAGCAAGAAATATGAAGAAATGCACGCTCACATATAAAGTTAGAGTCATTTCTGGAATTAATAAAAATAGGGAAATCAATCCCACCCAAATATCCCACTGCAACCAAACGAATGATTGGACGATAAAATCTTGCACTCCTATCGTCTACTACTTTTACAAAAAAAAAACGTCAAAATTACAAAAAATTGAAAGTTTCACCAGATTACACTTAACTCACCTTGGAGAAGGGTTTTAATTTTTCATTTGATCCCAGAACAAATCCAAGCTGACTCCAAAAATGCATTTTGACATCTTCATAGAAGAGCCTGTATCCCGCTGCTTATCCATTGCGGTTATTAAGTGTCCAACAAAAGGAAGAGGTTAAATTGTGTACGCTATTGGATCTCACTTTGGTAGTCAAATACTTCAGTCAACGACACGGGTATAAATCCAAACTCAATGATGTCTAATGTTGTCTTTACGAAACCTAGGTAGTCCAGGACAAAATTGATAATCTACCTTGGGAAGAGGCTGCCATTGAAAGCAGCCAAGACTTCTCTCCATAAGCTATGTAGTGCCATACATATCTGAATATAGACAGCGTGTTTACTAGGCTACCACTGGGACACTATACAGCATAGCTGAGCTGCAACAACTGTTATGGACTGGCTTATATTCATGGAATCTGTTCTTAGAGTATCATGACGTCGTATCAAGACCGCTCTGCACTGGCGACATGATTGCGAGATTCATACCCTTGGTCTCTATGCAGCACATAAGCCGCAGCATCGCTAGTACAAAGCTGTCACTACTTGATTTAAGATACTGAAATGCGTCACCATTCCCTGACCTTTCCTCCACCGAGCCTTGACCTCGTCAAGTCATCATGACAGTATGGCATATCCACAGATCTCATAGATTTCGACTCAGCCAGTCCTTTGCCTGAATATTGTCGAGCATGGTTCTATAGGAATAATCTTGGCGAAGTAAGACTTTTGGTAACCCTTCAGGTAGTCAGACAGATCCGCTAAGGAAGATTACCCTTGTGATAGAGTGATGGAGGTATTGCGATTTTAACTGTTTGTTTCATGCTTCATTGCAAATTAAAGTTCTAGATAGATATATGTGCGAATATCAAATTTAGGTAAATTTAATCAATCAGAATTATATAACAAAACACATTTAAGGTGGTAGATCAGGTGGTTATCAGTTTTGACCGTACGATCCCCTTTGAATTCAATGTAGTGTTCATTTATGTATGCAATGTTTAATATGATTTGATATTCTTAAATATATGTTAATAATAATTAGTGGTCACAAAACTATTCAGTGATTCCTAAATACAACGCAGTGTAAACTAATAAATAGTGAATTAATTAGCTTCACTATCTTTCACCAAACCTAGGGAGGAGACATTATAGGTGAGTAGATGAGTTTTGATTATGTTGTTTCATTTCACCTTATCACATAGACAAATGCTGAAGATTCCCAATTAAGAAGGGGCCTATTTCTCTTATCGCATCTATATTTCGTATATAAATTTTAAATTAGCTTTAAGCCTTTCTATACAGCACTTTTGGACCTGAGAACTCAGCTACATGTTACCTTAGGCTATTTACTTCAAAATATTATACGCATTTTTGCATTCTCTACAATATACAATATGCTACTATATGTAGGAAAAAGTTGTATATTCGAAATCGAGTTTTCGCTAGATTTACATATTTTACGTATGTTAGAACACGAGTGGATTATTTTCATAGACGCATTGCTGTTTTTATGGATATGTGTGATGTGCCTATCCGTGAACAATTAAGTTAAATACAATGTACAATAAATATTGCACAGCAAAATTAAATGTGATGCACAATTCCCCCCTCCCAGGAGCGACCCACCTTAAATGCGGTGTGTGGATCTTAGCTCTGATTCCTTAATAGCGTGCACACTATTCCGAGGAAAAGGGCTATTGCGCACCCCGTCCGGCTTCCGTCACTCGGATTCTTCCAGGTGACGTGGGGAGTGGGGACGGATTGTGTCTATTCATGACCTGAGCTTAAACCTGTCGGCGACTGGGGTCTAGTTTGGCGGAATCATCTTCGGACCTCGTCCAGTGAATGATTCTACTGATCTTGCTCCCGTGTTTGTATTCTTGTTGGATTGGAGATTAGTACTTACCCGCCTCCCCTACCAAATGCGAAAACCCACATCTGGTCGCTTCAGAGGGTTGGTTTAACCTGTAAAGCACAATTAATTTAAATGTAATGTACATACGCGTCAACTACAACAAGAAAATAATTAGATTTTAATTAAATTTGCATTTGGCGATTTACTATGGCGCACTTTAGATTTTTCGGAGGATAAAAAAAATTGAAGCAGTTCCTTTTTACATGACCCCAAAAAAGTGAAACATATTGAAATAAGAGACAAAATTATGCAGACCTTTTTTTCAGCAATTGTTTGTTTTCTGTGAAAAATCTTTATGAGAAATCTCACATAATGAATTCCAATATGCTAAAATAAGCAGTTCTGACGAAGTTTCCCGTTTATGAGAATGTGAGTGATTTAAATATTAAAAAAAATTATCAAGTAAAATTAAACCAATTAAAAACTGGAAATCTGATGCAATTTTAAGTAAACTTCCTTTGAGCAAACGTACCTGTATAAAAAAGGCAAAATATACCAGTTTAATTAATATAAATTGTAAAAGCGAACGAGATGAAATTAATGTACAGGGAAATTAAAGTGCTGTTAACATAATTTAAACTCTATCTATCGATCATTAGATAAGTATCTATTATCATTAGATCTTTATTATTAGATAAATATCTATTATTTGATAATTATCTGTTATTAGATATTTATTTATTGAAATAATTATCCATGTTGTTTTGTGCAGTTAAAACTCTAATGGATTGGAAAAGAGAAAATAAATTTGAGACTGTAAGTAAAGTCATGTGCTGTCCACATTAGATTGTTAAATGGTAATTAACATGTATATAAAGTATAGTCCCGTAGATTATTTTGATTCATCTTTAGGGTTAAAAGCTAAAACGAAAAAAAAATGCCAATCGGCTGAAATGAGGAAATTGAACCATTATTAGATATCTATCTACTATTAGATAATTATATATTATTAAATAATTATCTGTTATTAGATAATTATCTATTACTGGATAATTATCTATTAATAGATAATTATCTATTATTAGATAAAGCATATTACACTATATCGAAATAAGTACAGCTTGGGGTTTTGAAAATTTCAATCGGTTCTGCAGAGTAAAATTAAATATTCAAATTTGTGTGTTGAACGTGATTGATTATTGTTATTTTCATGTATATAAAACAGTTGAGGTTCTTAAAAATCACGTTTGTACTAATTGTAATAATATTAAAAAATATACGAATAATTTAATTTGTTTAAAAAATAACATTGTTCACACATTCCCATACAAACAGATACTTAGTATAAAAATCTGATGTGGGCAACACATGACTTTCCTTATATAATGCAATGAATTTACTACTTTTACAGTTAAAAAAAAGGTTATTCTTATAGTAGATACTTATATTCTTTCCAAGATATTGAATTTTCTTCAATTAGTCGTCATTTTCATTGATTTAGCATCGTTTTTATCCATTTGGCGAGATTTTCGTTAATTTGGCAACATTTGAAAAAATCGTCAAGTTGGCGACATTCCGCCAAATTCGTCGCCAAAATCTCGCCAACCGTTGTGGACGAAGAAATAAGTTATTCTTACAACAGATAAATGACTATAGGCGTTCAAATACAAAACTATTACTCAAACTATCTTTCTTCATGAATGGAACGAGCTAGATCCACGATAATGATGTCGCCAAATTTATCGCATCCTATTACATATGAAAAGTGAACATGTTTCTCAATAGGAAATATTTTCTTTTTATTTTATATGACTTTTTGATAATTTTTTTGAAAAATGTGCAATATCTCGAGAACAGTTCATGTTAGCGTTCTAAAATTTATGTCAATCGTTTTCTAATGAAAAATTACATTAGAAATGTCTATTTGCGTAACTTTATTAGCGGTTTTGATTTTTTGACGATTTTTTCAAAATTTCACTCGAAAATTTAGGGGGTTTCTGAACATTCGAATGCATATAAAAACAATAGGCCTCCAGTGTTTACGAATTGTGATTTTTGTACCCAATTTCGTTCAAATCGGTCCATTCGTTCGTCAGTTTTCGTCTCCACAGACTCACTGACACACACACACATACTTTCACACACACACACACACACACACACATACTTTCACACACACACACACACACACAGACATCACTTCAGAAATGTTTGATTCGTGATCAGGGATGCTTGAAACGTGCTCTCCTGTCGAAAACTCGAATTCGAATTTTCGACCCCGTCACAATACTATCCTTACACATTCTGTATATAAGGAAAGTAAAAAAATGGATTATGGTATAAGAAAGTTGGGGGCGATTGAAGCGTATATACAGAAATGTGTTAATAATAGGTATACAGTAGTCAAGTCAAAGCAAGATAGGTATCTGTCACCGGATAGTTAAACACGTGAGCCATGGAATTTGATGTTGCCATCCGGAGAAATATAATTGAAATGCAAACCAAGGTGTTGCCCTTCATAGTGCGTTATTAACCAAGACGAAATGGACGACCACATTTTAGCCAATTGTGAGTTAGGGCGGAACAGTGAACTTTCACGTCGAATTCCCTTACACTTGGGTGGTAACGCACTTTAATATTTTACGGAAAATTAACTCCATGGTTTTTTCCTGTCAATCTTACTTTTTTTTGGATGGAAGCATAACAATTTCTGGGTCACCTGTATGTTCTGGTGACAAAATCTATATTTTTCAATTATTTTTTTCATAAAAGAAAAAATAAATATTCCATCTTGTGCTGATTGATGCTAATTATCAATAAATTGCTATACATAGCAGAGTTTATCTTTTGCAGTAGTCAGAGAAATGTTTTTCTAAATTTGAAAGAAGTTTTTTTAACACAACTACTCCATTTTTTAAAATTAAGCAATTAAAGCATATTGTTTGAACAATGCTTACGGAAGGAATAATAAACAGACACGCATAATTTTGATACGAATTCTCATAAGGATTAAAATAATTGTGATTTGCTTTTGAAATAAACTTAAAAATCATGTGATAATTGAAAAACATATACTTTATTATTCCATTTCAAATATTTTAAGAAATATCTTTAGGCGAAATAATCAGAAAACAGTCCACGTATTTAAGCATAAAAATATATTCTATTTTAGCGACTTGTCAATATAAAGCTTAAACCAAAATGTTACTTATAACACGTACAACGCTAACGTGGTTTATAAAATGCACACAGTAGAAATTTAAATAATACTTTCGAAGGTAATGTGAAATCTGAATTTATGTATTTATGTCACGTTTCGTTTTAAATAACAAAATATTATTCATTAAATTATTTAAACAAAAGTGTTATCTACCACTTAACGTGAATAAATATGTAAATAAAAGTATCAAATCATATTCCGTCTTTAAGAAAAAAATGTACTAAACACTTTGATATCGCTTATTGAAATTCATTACGGACTGCAGGCTTTCGAAATTAAGGTGACTTTAAATGATTATTCAAAGATATTTGTAACATCTTTGGAATGTAAAGTGAAACATTAATCTGTCTAAAATAGATAAATAGTTGAGGTTTTTTAATGTTATGCTTATCTTTAAGTGAACAGAATATTGTCTTAAATGCATTATTAATGCACCTGGTGTGAACATGTATTGCAGACATGTAAAATTCTTAACCATTTTGGAGTAGTTTTACGAATGTGATATTTTTATTAACTTCCCATTTAAACTATATGAGTATTAGAGTGTTTTGTGCCCACATGAAAAATTAAATGCAAATGGCTGGATTGTGCTCAGTTATGCTGGGAACCATACTCCTGCCAAGTAAGAAATTACTTAAATTTTTTTGCATTCCCTTCCTTCAATTTTCAATACAAAGATTGGTGGCCCCAACCCCTCCAAATTAAAGCAATGTTTAGTTGTCTTAAAAGTTATACAGGTATTCCAACTTTTAACAACTTTTTAGTTTACTATAGAACCCACACCAACAAATGAGTACTGACATACAGCGTTGTGTCGATATTAATTTGTACTTCAATGTTAATATTTATATGACATTGAATCCATATTGAGCATTTTTTTTCAATATTGTCTTTATGTTGTCGTTATATTTAATATTTACTCCATATAGAGCCAAGTTTTATTGTTTATTCAGTATTGGCAGTGTTTTTAATATTTAGTCAATTGAAACGCAATATTTGGTAAATATGTACAGTCTAAGAAGTATTCTTTGGATATTGTAAGCATTTTCAGTGTTAAGTCAATATTGGAGAAATGGTGTAAATCACTTATAGTTGGTTTAAAACATTTCGCAATAAGGTGGTCAATATATCCAAATTTCAATGTTTGCTCAGTATTGGCGATATTTCTAATATGCGATCAACACGGAAAGAATTATTTTGTATGTATGTTTCAATATTATAAACATTTTGAGCATTAAGCAAACACATTAAACAAAGATTGTGAAATAGTGTAAACCAGAGGATCTCAACCTGTGGGGCACAACATATCTTAAGGGATGCTGGATGTACTTGCCCGGAAAGCATCTATTATATCGATTTTCATGGCTGTTTTAGCAGGATTTATAGAAGAGGGAGGATGTTGTTGAGACCCAGGCCGTCCGACCTACCAGAAAGGTGTAAGGTAACTGTTTGGACGGCCAGCCGGAAAGAGTCACCCAATTTAGACCGGAACCCAGTAGGGGAGGCATCCACAGGGACCGTACCCTCCTTTCCCTACCACCAACCTCTCGGAAGGACTTACGGACCCACATGTTTAACGTCATTGTACTCCGTGTGAACACGGAGGCAGTTTTGGCAACGGAGGGAATCGAACCTGGGTCTACCGAGTGCAATTCCCGCGCGCTAACCACTGGGCTGCCGCGCCTTAAAAGAGGGGGGTGCGGTTGAAATCGGTATGGAAAAACGTGGGGGGGATAAAAAAGTTTGAGAAGCACTGGTGTAAACCGATTTAAGCTTGTTAAAATGAATTCGTAATAGGATGACCAATATTTCTAATTGTTAAGTTAGGCGGAAATGGTTTGTCAAAAGTGAAAAATACTTTATTGCTAAACAATTAAATTAAGCAATTGAAATTTATACTTTCTTAAACTATCCCAATTGCCTTATGAGATATTTGTTCTACATATTTATCAGAAAGGAAAGTGCTTATATTCAAAACTACTATATTTTTTTCCTGCAGGCAGTCCACAGCTTGATGTGAAAATGATTTTTTTGCAAAGTTGAAATAATATACCCGCTAAAATAAAATCCGATTGTAAAGAATCTTGCAGCCCCAACTGGGAATCGAACCCTGGATCCCTGAACTGTCCAGCCGACACTCTACCGTTGAGACGAAAACGGTAGAGTGTCGGCTGGAAAACTACCGTTTGCAACGAAATTGCAAAAGCTCTTGTCGTGGAAGTGGACTCTACATTCTCCACCTTCTAATGTCAGATTGTAGGGTTACTGACAATCTGATTGACTACCTCCTGCTATTTTCCCCCAGGTTAGCCTCCTGTTGCAAATATTTTTGCCCAGGTTAGTATCCTTCGTGGTCGTTATCCTCTCAATTTGAAATCGGCGCTCAATCTTCCAGAATCCACTGAATCCATACTAATCGTACTAGGATCACTTTCAGACCTCCGACATCCAGTTTTTCTTCAATCAATTTTATTTTAGCGGGTATATTATTTCAACTTCGCAAAAATATCATTTTCACATCAAACTGTGGACTGCCTGCAGGAAAAAAATACAGTAATTTTGAATATAAGCACTTTCCTTCCTGATAAATATGTATAACAAATATCTCATAAGGCAATTGGGATAGTTTAAGAAAGTATAAATTTCAATTGCTTAATTTAATTGTTTAGAAATAAAGTATTTTTCACTTTTGACAAACCATTTCCGCCTAACTTAACAATTAGAAATATTGGTCATCCTATTACGAATTCATTTTAACAAGCTTAAATCGGTTTACACCAGTGCTTCTCAAACTTTTTTATCCCCCCACGTTTTTCCATACCGATTTCAAACCGCACCCTCCCTCTTCTAAGGCGTTGCAGCCCAGTGGTTAGCGCGCGGGAATTGCACTCGGTAGATCCAGGTTCGATTACATTGTCGGATTTATGTCCAGGTCCGGCATAAATTGTAATATTTTTAGACCTAAATAAAAGTTCGTTTGGTGGGATGGTAGACCTTGGGTGCCTCCTGAATGCAGGAGGTATCCTTTCCCGGCCGTGCAGATAGCTACTCTAAACCCAATATGTGAGTCGCACGGTCTGGGGTCTTCAGACCTCCGACATCTTTGTAATAACCTACAGGTTGATTTGTTCGGGCGCCATTGTAAAGAACTTTGGTGTCCCAACCGGATATCGAACCTTGGATCTCCGAATTGGCCAGTCGACGCTCTACCGTTGAGTTACTGGGGCGAAATTGTAAACTCTTACCACCAAAGCGAACTCTGCAATATCTTATATAAAACAAATAAAGGTCCAGAGTCCAAGATATGAGATAGAAAGTCGAAATAAGTAAATTTATTTTTCTATATCACTGGAATGATTTACAGATTTTTAGTAGACAGTTCACTAGTACAGTGCCAGAGTATAAGACGTAAGATAAAAAGTTGAAATAAATAAATTTATTTACATGTATTACAAGAATGATTTACAAAAAGAATGGTATAGGTTTTTAGTAAACAGTTCATTAGTACAGTGCCAGAGTACAAGACATAAGATTGCATTAAGGTAACTTATGCCAAAAATATCAGTGAATAGATTAACATTCAAATGCGTTAATGTTTAATGACTATATCTATATGTATGTTCTTAAAGATAAATGCAAGCACATACCGTAAAATTTCCACTTCAAATCATGCTGATGCTTTTAACAGCACGTAGAAGGCATTGATCCATTCTTTGCACGTGGTGTAATATGTCCACCATTAAATATTTAATTCGAATTATCACACGTTAGAATACAACGTTTATTTGCTTAAGGGAAGGTGGACGTTGAAATGAGCAAAAATCGACTAAAAGAAGTTTTAATATATAACATTATTTTACACATTTAACATTTGCTTACGGGTGGGACACCGGCCATTTTAAACGAAGAACCTGCTGCAGCAGGTGCAATGTTTCTGTCAGCGATTTCCATGGACGTCAATGCCTGAAAAGGGGGCTCGAACTGTTTGAGATAGGGTATGTCAAGTACCTGTCTTTTTGGGAGGTTCTTCGTTTGAGAAGGATGCTGTCCCACCCGTAAGCAAAATGTTGAATGCATTTTTTTCGAAACGGAATTTTCAAAGATTTTACATTTTTAAAATGCTCCATGCATCTTAATTTTTGTCTGAGATGCATGAAATTTGGCAAGAGGATACCTCTCATACATTTTAATGAAACTGGGTATGCATTTTATAATTGGACTTTATTAAGGTAATTAAAAGTGAATAAGAACCTAATTAAATGATGAAAATTAAGTTTTAATGCAGAAAACTATTTTTAAAAAATTAACCTTCTAAGGGATTTAAGAATAAATACCTAAATTTGTTCATAATGTGTTTTTGAGTGATTCCTAATGTAAAATTAATCAAAAATGTGAACAAATGGCACGCAAGGAGCATTTTCAAATTTACGTTAAATAAATTAAATTAAAAAAATACAAAATTATAACAAAATTGAAAAAAATAATAATGGTATTGTATATAGTAATGTTAAGAGGAATATTTATACAAATTTTCACGTTTCTAAGTCAATAAATGAATAAAAAATATTTCAACATCCACCGTTCCCTTAACATCACATTTTCTAGATCATGCATTTCCTTTCAACATCTGCATTCGTATTCTCTTTAAAATCTCAAGTTTAGTCTCTCTAAAACTTGTTGGAGGTGAGGTCTTAATGGTTCCTTGGGTTGATTTATTTATCTCCCTGAGATGCAAACGCCTTTGTTTGGATTTCAAGGCTAATTTGTCATTCGTCGCTTACGAACATATGCCTTTGGTTTGTCAGGTGTCGCACATAAACCTATTCAATAATGGTAGCAAGTTAAATGAAACTTACTTGCAACTTCAGCTGGTGTCCGTCATTTTTCCCGGGCCAGTTAATCGGTAATTTTGTGTCGGTTCAATAATTCTCTTCGGATGCACCCTTAATTCCTTGATTTGCTTAACTTTGTAACTAATTGGTTAATTGATACTTATATTACTAAGACATAAAATACATTTAATTACATATACTAACACATACACTTTACACTGATACTAGGAGAAAAGGCTAAGAGCGAAAAACGCAATGGTACCACTCCGTAATATTCCAAGTCAAGAACTCAACTGCCCTCGCAGTAGATTCATAATAGTCGAAGTAGCAGTTCTTTTTTTCACAGTCCCGTATCGTCTGTGTTGAGATAGGGCATTCGACATCATGCGACGCAAATCTTCTGTAATCGGTAATGCCCCCACTCAAAAATAACCTCTCATGAAGAAATATAAACCTTATCCATAATTTGTCGGAACTGAACTGCTTCATTTATTGTTCTCAATGTTTCTTTACAATTTTATCACGCTTTAAATGCTGTTTGGGTTTTTTGTAGGCTAAAATTGAGAAGACTTCGGCTAAATATTTCTAACACGTACACAGAGTTAACTTTGTATCTGAAATGCATTAAAATAAAAAGCAATAAAAAATAAAACGAAATATGAGTTTGTCTTTTTGCTATTTCAATCACGTATCTTTATAAATAACAAAAGTAACAATGTTTCTGATGCATACATATTGAAATAAATAGACATTGGAACATTATTATCTTTTTTAACTTTATTTTGCAAGAGACGAGAAAGACAATGCTCTATAAAATCGTACATTGATATTCACTTCAGGTAAAGCGTTTTCGAAATCACGTAACATTAAATTAATATTCAACTACAGTTGTAACTTTTCTTGAATAAGAAACGATGCAATAAAATCATTGTAAAATCATGAATATATAAATGTATATAGGGAATCGCGTCCCAGCTGGAATTCGCAGCACAGGCCTTCTCTTGCCCAGTCAGTGTTCAATAATTTGAGTCATTGGCAATATAGGCAATATACAACTTTTCCTCATTCCGTTGTTATTTCTTTGTTATTATGTAAGATCTCCTCATTCTTGTGTTATTACACTGTTTTATGTAGATAGGTTACTCTGTTTGTTTGGGTCAAATCTTGAAATCAAATTTTGACACACTTCTACCATTCCGATTTTCATGAAATTTTACACACCTACGTATTTCCGGCCATCCAAATGGATGCTCTATGCCTTCGAATGAGTCGGACGGTCTGGGTCTGCAACACCTACATATTTACAATTACAATACAATTTTTCATCAAATTTTAGTTGACCCTCCCCCACCCGGATTCATACTCAGAATGGACCGCAAAAACCCCATTGTTGTAAGCAAATTGAAGCAGCACTATGGAACTTCGCTTCTATATATATCTATATACAAAAGAGAAACATTTAACACGTGATACTGCTCGTGGCGAGTTATGAATTGATGTTTTTATATATAAAGAACATCCATAAATTTATCAAAAAAAAAGTTTGATTGGATATTTGATGGAAAATTGATTACAAACTCACAATAGACTAAAAAAGTATATACTGAGATATTATAAAAAGCATTTTAAGTTACACGGTATTAGTTAAATGTAATAAAAAGTGAAAAATAACTTTCATTTATCACAACATTCTTGGTCATGTGCGACTATAAATATAAAATCCGGGAATGTTCATAAAAAATTGTATCTGGACATTAACAGAAATTTAAGGAAAAATAGAAATGATACCATAAAAATGACATATATTAAAATGGCGGATTTCTAATTTCCAAAGTAAAATTTAAATGAATGCAATCATTTTTATATATGTCATTTCTATGTAATTACTCCTATTGTTCCTTAAAATTCTGTTTTAAGTCATACACAATTCAAACCAGTATCTATTAACACTAATTGGCTCAGGGTATACGTGGTTTACCTTAGGCGTGTCTTACTTGCATGTTGTTGGAGAGAATAAAATGTTTAAACTTTTTGTCTCAGCAAGAACAGAACCTCAGATCTCTAACGGTACAGCCGCCAAGCTATCTGTTGAGCTATTGAAACAATCGTATTTCTTTACACTTTTTTAAATCCATCACATTTAAAGGTATTATAAAGTGAATTTTCTGAGAAATTAAATTCCATTAAAGATTTTGTTTGTTTTCATCATCACACTTATGATACAAGTGCAAGTGGATTCAAACAAAATGGAATGAACACGTATTAGAAAGTCGTATAGAGTTCATCAAACCTTATATTGTTGCAATGAAATTTGAATTGTATTCTGCTAAGAAACGCTTGTACTGCTCAGATTCTGTAGTGACCTACTTGTCATAGAAAAAAAATAAAAAAATAATAAATCAATAATTTGGCAAAGAAGATTAATCTTAAATTTCGATTGTATCACCTTAGAAATAATCGTCAATTTATTGATGTTTCGAAAGGATAGAAGAAATGGTATAAATTAAAAACCTTCACATGTCAGCTAAAATCGATTTGACAAGTAATTTTCGTACAGATTGTACTTTGTATTGTTTTATTTCACACGTTACATCAAATAGTTATTTTGTATTGTTTAACAAAGTACACACGTTTATTTGCAAATATTTAGTTTATGGTACGTTCTGGGGTTCAAAAGTATTGCTTTCTTGAAGTTTAGAAATCGAGATTTTTATGTAATTATTCATTTTAAGACCACCTGAAGACCACCTAGAATACTTTTGAAATAAGTTTAGAATTATCTATCTGTCCACATATATGTATATGTGCATATGCGTGAGTTGTGGGTGCAATAACTCTAGAAGGAAAGCACCTATATATCCGCCTATTGCTTGTTCAAAACTGGACAGATCACAGATGGCTAGATACACCACAATTGTTTAAATTGGAATAATAGTCTAATTTCCTATCTATCAGGCTGCCTGTGAGACCAGAAATAGATCTCACATCAGTTAATGTGAGACAGCTTTATGTACATTATTTATTGTGTCTGAAACGTCAGACAATACCTTCAGCCTCAATGACTCCAAAGTTTACAGCATGCTGATCCAAAGGTCAGAAAACCATAAATTTAGGGATGTCAAGACAGAGGGGGGGGGGGTCGGAGGACTCTTAAGAAAATGTGAAGTAACGACATTGGATAAAATGGCTGACCAATGGAGAAGGTGCTTGTGGCTTCGCCATGAATGCGGCCATTAGGAACAAAGGTATCAGTTCTGCGGCATAAAGAGCCATAGCCTATGGCATAAGAACGGCGATAAAAACAGATATAGCGAGAAACAGACTTACATCACGACACTTAAGAAAGAACGATTGGATATGTAGACTAAGAGAATGGCGTAAGTACGATATTTATAGAGAACGATTTCGACATAGAGAGTACAGCATGATTTTTACCAGAGGTGATATCGAAATTCACTATGGCTTCTGCACGACAATTTCAGAATGCAAACGACAAAATCCTGAGTACAGTTAGTCTAGAAGTGTTCAATATTAAGTCCAAGATAGCCCTGAAGGTATGTGTTTCTCAAATAATACCAGGTCTTAAATACATTTTAGGTATTTTTAATAACGGTCTCACATTGTCTTTCTCTGCCGAAATAATATGAATAATGGTGTAATGAATTTAATAAGTATGTTATGTTGTTAATAAACATTTTATTGTTAAAGTTAAAAGGGTGCAATCAATTTAGTATTATATTAATTAATATTCTTTTACAGAACTCGCGTGGAAGATAAATAATTGGAGGGTTATCAGCGGCAAACAACGCAATGTATAAAATAATAATGAGTTCCACGAATACGATCAATTTACGGCCATGTTAAGATATGTTAATAATAATGAATCTAAAATGCCAATTTTAAATGATTACTTTGTAAATGTGCACCACACTGCCATTTGGCGACATATATGAGGAGAAAATGACGAATTGGCGGCAATTCCTTAAAACATTTCAAACATGATGATTTTTGACAGCGTTGGCCACAAATGGTGCTGAAATATTTCCGTATTGGTGACAATACATCGAAACATTTCAAATTTGTCAAGATTTTGCAATACTAGCGACATATGTTCCAAAATAAATATATAAGGTAAATTGGCTTTTTTAAATAAGATTTTATATATGTCAATTCCTTGGAATTTCAGAAAGAATTTGTATTCCATAAGGCATTCATTTATGGATAGAGTCATTTCTAGAGAACTGAAGGGTTTCCAATCTTAAATTCTTCTTCACAGAAGAAAAACTAACATTTACTGACATTGATCTTCTATTACTGACTTCCTCCCGTGATATCATGAATCTTGGATGACTTCTCCCTGACCATCTTTTTTTATTTTTGTCACACTTCTTTGACTGTTATATATGAGGCTTCAGTATTGTGTTCGGAATGAACTAACTACTCATTTGTGCAACTTTACAGAAAGATAAAAAAATGCTAGTATCTTGTATATCATAAGAGTGGTGACGTTGCTGCTCTGTGATTCATTCACGGCAAATGAGAAATATTTTGAAGGAAAATCTCATTTGCTTCCCATATTTTTTTTATCTTCTTATACTTTAGTCTGTACAAAGTATTATATATTTTTTTTAATTTCCGAATTTAGGATTTTGATACAAAAAAACGTTTTAAGACCTAGTGTGTAGTTTTCGAATACTTTTGGAAATACTTCAATCTGTACGTATGCATTGGGGTATCATATATACTAAATAGACATGACTAAACATGTGTACTAGAAAATATTAACATAAATAGCTGCATACAAACTTTGGTACGGTTATATGTATATAACCATACCAAAAACTATTGCAGAGATAATATTTTGTTGAAATAGTAATTAGTAATGACAGTAGTTTGTGGCATTAAATGATGTAGTGACAATTTTTATTTAATTAAATACTCCAAATTTCTTATATTTAATTCCCAAGATTTAGATGCGTTGTGATTAAGAAAAACAAAACTTTAAGACTATATTTTTTATATTCTCAAAGCTTTTTCTTTCTGGATTCTTATCTTTTTGACACCAGACAAATGCTCAAAACCTTTTTTCCTGGATTCTCAAGGCATTCTCCTTCTGGCTTTTTATCGATTGCGTCACAAGAAAGATGCTCAAGACTATCTTCGATTGTCAAACTATTTTCTTTATGGCTTTTTATTTTTTTTTGACACAAGGTAGATGCTCAAGACCTTCTATCCTGGATTATCAAGGCACTCCTTCGGGATTCTTACATTTTTTGACACAGGGCAGATACTCAAGATCTTCTTTCTTGGATTCTCAAAGTATTCTCCTTCCGGCTTCTTATCTTCTTTGCCACAAAGCAGATGCTCAAGGTCTTCTTTCTTGATTTCCAAGGTATTATTCTCCGGGCTTATTAATTGCTCGACACAGAGAAAACTCGTTTTAAACAGTAGTTTATTATCATAAAACCTTTTGTATGCATTAAAAGAACAGCAGAACACAAAATATTCCAATCCAATCCGATCTCTAACGGAGAAAGTTTTCTTACTAAATTCTGTACTTGACAAGAAGTAGTTCTGCCTTCTGAAATTTATAATTCTTCATTTTACAGTACAATTGGGTGCATTTTTTAAATATATTGATTGAATGTAAGTGAAATAAAAACAAAGAATTTTTTTTTTCAAAATCAAAAATTATTTGTATTGATAGTCATGTGTTGGATATACATATTTATAATCTAGGCCGCCCAACTCACCCAAAGGATGTTGAGCAGTTACAAGGTACGGCCGAGAAAAACGCAGAAAAATAATACTCAAAGACTTACAGAGACAGACATATACAATAGACATAGACATAAAATGCCAACAGATAAATAATACACATAGACATATAAGACATACATATATAATACATAGATATACATGTTGCAGGATATATTATAGGAATTTAGATATATGACAGAATTTTTTTTAATATTATAGAAAAATATTCATTAATAATAAAATATTTTCTTCAAAGAGAAACTATTTATTTCAATTTCATTTCGAGCAATTTGTTTCGAAAATAAATATTTCGAAATTATGATTTACTTTGGGCCAAACTGTAATTGAATTATTTTTAAATACGATCATTCCTTTCATTTTAGAATATTAAAAAATCGCATAACTCTATAACATGTAATTTTAAGTAATTTGACGAAATTTTCCTGCGTTCCTTTTGAGAAAATCAATACCAATAACATTTCCAATTTGTCTGTAAATTTTAAAGTATTCAAAAAACATTTTAAGTTGGGAAATGTAAAACCAATATTGGATGAAAATGTACTTCGTTTCTAGAGCACATTCACTTACTATTTTATATTATAATTTATAAACTCAATTAATTCGAACAACGTTAAAAATATTTTGTATTGTTTTGAATGAAAAAAAATCTGATATGGGCAGCATATGACTTTCCTTATATAATGCAATGAATTTAATACTTTTACAGTTAAAAAAATTGTTATTCTTATAGAAGATACTTATATTATTTCCAAGATATTGAATTTTCTTCAATGAGTCGTCATTTTCATTGATTTAGCGTCATTTTTATCCATTTGGCAAGATTCTCGTTACTTTGGCAACATTTAAAAATGTCGCCAAGTTGGCGTCATTTCGACAAATTCGTCGCCAAAATCTCGCCAATCGTTATGCACGAAAAATTAAATTATTCTTACAGTGGATAAATGACTATTGGTGTTCAAATACAAAAATATTACTCAAAGTATCTTTTCTCGTGAATGGAACGAGTTAGATCTACGAGAATGATGTCACCCAATTTATCACATGATATTACATATGAAAAGTGAACATGTTTCTTAACAGTTAATACGTTTTTTTAATTCATGGGATTTTTTGATAAATTTATTTTAAAAATGTACAATATCTTGACAACGGTTCTTGCTAGCCTTCTAAAGTTTGTGCCAATTGTTTTCAAAGAAAAAATTATATAAGAAATGTTCATTTGCGAACTTTATTAAAGGTTTTGATTTTTTGGTGATTTTTTCAAAATTTCACTCGAACATGTAGGGGGTTTCTGAACATTCGATTGTGTTTTAAAACAATAGGCTTCCAGTATTCACGGATTGTGATTTTTGCACCAAATTTCATTCGAATCGCTCCATTCGTTCGTGAGATATCGTCTCCATAGGCTCACTGACACACACACACGCACACAGACATCATTTCAAAAATGTTGGATTCGTGATCAGGGATGCTTGAAACGTGCTTTCCCGTCGAAAACTCGAATTCGAATTTTCGACCCCGTCACAGTACTTTCCTTATACGTCATGTATATAAGGAAAGTAATAAATCTATAATATGTGAGTAGGTGATATATTAAAATTACCTAGCATTTCCACTGCAGCTAGAATCTTGGTATTGTGTCATTGATTCTGTCTCAGTTTCGAGACCAAGGGAAATATCTAAAATTCCAAAATTCGAATTAGTGATGACGGTGCAAAGGAACAATAATAATAAAAACAATCAAGACCACTTTTCTTAATTATCCAACCCTTTCACTCTAGCTATAATCTTAGTTCCCGTCTCATTCGATTTGTCTTAGCTTCCAGATAAACTGAAAAATCCAATATTTTGAACTTTCGAATTAGGAAGTACAATGTGAAGAGATATTAAAAAAAATATGAAAAAACTTTCATACTTCCACATTGCAATAAATAAAACTGCTGCTTGTAAGAAATTAACTTACAATACTTTATTGAAGAAAGCTGGCATAAGTCTAAGTGACTACAATTATATTTTAGGACATAATAAGTCCCTTTCCACAGACCAAAGTACAGCATGCACAATTACAATTGTAACCCACGGAACTATGAGAATGCTTTATAAAATAGAAATATGACCTAAAAAATTCACATTTATTTTTTATGTCCTAGCAAAACTACTTAAAAAAAGGATGAAACGGAATGAAAATAATTTAAATACTATCATTTAATCTGTTAACTATTGTTGTATCGAATGAAAGTCTTTATTTTATTGACCAACTCATGATCTATAAAACAAAACAAAGAATAAACGAATAGTACAACGTATTTTATTACAGTTTCTTTGCCTTCAAGGAATTTTATCCCAAATTGCTCTTTTTTTATTGAAATTACCAAAATCTGCAAAATAATGACTCAAAAATAACAAAAAAATAAAAATTCAGCAGTAGCTCTAGTCCGGTGGAGCCGAAATTATTTTACGTGAATAACATCTTTCTGTGTAGATGGTTTATGTTCTTTAGATATTTTAAAAATAGTTAAAAATATTAAAATATCGAAATTATAACCAACTTTTTCAAAATAATTCAGAATTTAAAATTATTTCATATACTATAAAATCCAGAACCTAAATTTAATTATATATCCTTGTAAGAGCGATCAAAAGACTGCAAATGGTTTCTCTTGCTGTTCATAGTTGGCACGTTTAATTTCAGACATATAAGCATTACAAATTTTAAAAACGGAAAAATTTCAATTTTCTTGAACTTAACAAAACGATTCCCCGAAAACTATAATAGTTTCAGAGAAAAATAAATTATCATTCTAGAAACTGGATTCTAGAAACTGAACATTTTTGATGCTTACTGTTTATATCAACCTTTCATAGTTTAGAACATATTTCGAGTGAAATTAAGTAAAGTGAGGCAAACATTCGGTCAGACAAAAACATATTCTTTTTTCGAAAACAGAAATATAGATACATAAATATATTAAAATTATATTTTATATATTCATAAATAGAACCATATTTTAGAGAAAAACTGATTGTCTTATAAATGTGATAATGAAAGTTTTGTTCATTAAAATTTTGTTTATTTCTTTACAATTCATTCATTCATCCAGCATCAGCAATCAGCTCATCGTCCAGCATTAAATATGGATTTTTTAACTTTTATAATTTATTTGTAGATAAATTTGTTGCTTCTAATATAATATTACTACTAACATCATTGACACTTTTTTTTATTCAGATGCTTCGGGGGGGGGGGACTTAAATATTAAAATAGCTCTGAAGGGGGATGCGAATACCATATAAGAAAAGATTTTTTTTTGTCTGCTTGTTTGTCTGTCTGACTTGTTGACAAATTTGGCGAATTATTGCACTTCAGACACTATGGAAAATGTCGCGAAAGCAACAGAGATTCTATATCTCGGAAAACGAAGTTTAATTTCCATGATTATTACTCTCGTTTTGTTCTTGTTTCAAAATATGAGTTTTACTGTTCGAAAAACAGTGTTTTTTAGGTGTCTAAGTAGGCCTGAGCAAGACTTCGATCGCGATCTACCGCCAAGAAAGTTTGGTGTGATTTTGTAATTAAAAAAAAAACTCAAAATATATTTCTATCACATCCACGTTATCAAAATTGGCAATTTAAGCAGCTTTGAAGGAATAATAACTTTCCAAGATTCACAGAAAATTATTGAGAAATCTGAGTTTGAATCAAAAGTTGAAAGGTTATTTTATCTACTATAAATATTTAAAAATACAATTAATAATAAAATGAGATTTCCTTTCATCGAGTCGCTGTGGAAGTTTCTGAAATTCTCAAGAACGCTGCTTCGAATGCAGACGCAGCATATTAAAATAAATAGAATGGGGGTTCACAAACCGTATTCCTGCAGAAGTCTCGGTTCCTCATGAGAGGATTATCGTGTGAATGCCGGCCGATTTCACTTTACCAATTTAGCCATTTTCGGGTTGGATCTAGCCATTTTTAGGGACAGTTAGACATGGAAATTCACGTCTAGCCATTTAGCTATAAATTTAGACCAAAGATCAAACCTGAATACGACGTTTTTCCCATTTCCAAACTTTGGGGTGGCCACTTGAAATAAGAGACAAGTACCGCAATTTTCTAAAAATTATATCAAAGTATATATTTTTATCAAGTTCAAGTTATCAAAATTGGCAATTTAAGCTGCGCTGGAGGAAAATATTTAACGATTTACCGTTAATTCTATAAAAATTAGCAGTTAGTAATTATTGGGGCTACGAATTTCTATGATTTAGCATATTTTGGCGACAATACTGGAACGTCATGCATACAAGCGTGTTTCATGAGAACTAAGCTGATTACCTTTGCTAGGATATATATATATATATATATATATATATATCTCGTATATATATATATATATATATATATATATATATAGATGGTATATTATCTCTTGTACATGTCTTTTCGTATTACTGTTATTTATTTCTTCGAATGGCAACAGTATATCTTATTCCTTTGTGCATGGCAACACTTGTCACTTCTTTCTGTGTTCTCGTGCTTACTAGGTTAGTGTGTTTTTTCAGTCAGTTTTTTGGTATCCATTTTTCTTTTTATTTTTCTTATTTATGTATGTCGTCCAAGTAGAAATAGTTCATAGATATATATAATCTATCTATTTCTTCAGAAACATACATTTTTGTGTTTGGTTCTACAAAAACTTGACATGATTACGATTTTTGTAGAAGTGAACAATTCATGATTTAGGCTTAGAGCTTTGTCCACGTGTATAGCGTTTGTGCTTGATTTCGTTTGTTATTCTTTTTTCGATTCCATACCTTTGTATTTTGATACTTTTCATTGTCTTGTTGATTCGATATTTATTATTTATTTGTTTTTTTATTTTTTTCCATTTGCTTGAAGATTTGTTGATTTATACTTTTATTTCGTAAGCCTGTTAAATAGTTGAATTTTCGTGTTACAGCTTCTCACGTTTCTTTCATTGGATCTTCAAATTTTTTTCTTATACACACACACACACACACACACATATATATACACACACACACACACACACACATAT
Organism: Amaurobius ferox; assembly: GCA_951213105.1. NCBI lineage: Eukaryota > Metazoa > Arthropoda > Arachnida > Araneae > Amaurobiidae > Amaurobius > Amaurobius ferox. The sequence goes on along the minus strand of OX578153.1, from coordinate 97,948,112 downwards.
ATATATATATATATATATATATATATATATACATGCGAAAGCAGATTTGATAGAGCTTTTATTAAGTGTCTGTAACAGGCGGTACAAAAGAGCTTCGCGAAGAGCGCTTATTGAGCGTTCGCGAGTTTTGGATTTGTCGAACGTAGCGAGCAGGGCGAATAGTAACCAGTTATATATAAAGAACATCTATAAATTTATCATAAAAAAGGGTTGATTTGATATCTGATTAAATATTGATTGCAAATTCTCTAAAGATTAAAATGTGTAAAATAAAATATATATAACATTTGTTTTTAGTTACAAGGTTTTAGCAAAATGTAGTAAAAAGTAAAAAATCAATTTTAGCTATCTTGCTAAAAATTATTTTTTACTATAATTTCTGGTAATATGTGAATAAAAATAACATCGTGGGGCTCCCAGAAAATAATTGTACATGGGCATTAACATAATTTTAATAAACAGTAGAAGTGATAACGATAGTGGTCGATAGATAGTGGTTGTTTTACGTTCATTGCGCCGTACACGAATTTTTATTTTATATATAATATTTTATATATGTAAGCGGATCTTATTTTATATAACTACCCTATTTTATATAACTCCCGGGCAATGTTGGGTACATTTTTAGTGTATAAATATGCTGACGGACTTTGCTGATGAGCAACCAATAATTCGAGCTAATCAGATTGGTGTATAAAGGATATTGACTCATCTTTAACTTGGTGACATTCTCAAAACTCACCAATCTGGTAATAGTGCATCAAATTAATTGACAGATATGTCGCCAAATGTGATAGGTATTTTCTTATATGAGTATTTATTTACATAAGGTATTTTTTTATATGAGTCATAGCTGCATCCCAAATCTTATGCATCAACTTTTCAAAACACAACTATTTTTGAAGCCACCTATCAAAATTTCATCAATTCTTTGTCAATTATAAATTTTAAAATATAGACAAATTTATAAACATTGCATTCTCTTTACACTCTGTAACTTAATACTTCAAAATAAAATTTTGCAATTCAGCAACAGCTTGTGTGAAATATTATGGATTTTCTTCAGAACTCCATACGAGAAGTCTAAACCTGTTTCTGACTTGTTTATGTATTCATTTTCCAGTGTTTTAAAGGGTAAACACCAAAGTACATATCCTAAATATGTCCGTAGGGAAAACTTTGCTGAAAATTACGTCCTGAAATTCAAAATATAAATCCTCCTTGTAACTCTTGATTTTTTTTTTAATTTCTTACAAAAACCCGAGATGAATTTTTCCTGACTAAAGATATTTTTTCACTTTAATACTGTCTTGAACTGGAGGAAAAACAATAAAACTTTAAATATAATTTTGTTTCCATAAATTTATTACTTAAAGTTAGAGTAAATATTTTTAAGAGCAAGAAAATATTTTATTGTTACATTCAAAATTCCTGAACGACGAATAGTCCACGATTTCATCTATCTAATATGAAGCAAATGATGTTTTAAAATCAAATTTATTGAATAACAGTCTTTGTAAGTAGATCTCAATTATTTCGTGCATGACTTGTAGATACGCAAAGTCTCTTTTCTAGGGGTTTCCAGAAAAATCCTGTTGGTGAATGTTTTATTTTACTCATTTTTGTATCAGTAAAAATAAATACATGCCAAAAAAATCTGATGTGAACAGCACATGACTTTCCTTATATAATGCAGTGAATTTACTATTTTTACACTAAAAACAAAATAGGTTATTTTTATAGTAGATAGTTATATTCTTTCCCAGATATTGAATTTTCGTCAATTAGTCGTCATTTTCAATGATTTAGCGTGACTTTTATTCATTTGGCAAGATTTTCGTTAATTTGGTAACGTTTAAAACAGTCGCTAAGTTGGCGACATTACGTCAAATTCGTCGCCAAATTTTCGCCAAGCATCATGGACGGAGAAACAAGTTATTCTGATAGCAGATAAATGGCTATTGGAGTTCAAATACAAAAGTATTACTTAAAGTATCTTTTCTCGTATATTAAACGAGCTAGATCCATAAGAATGAAGTCACCAAATTTATCGCATGATATTACATATGAAAAGTGAACAAGTTGCTCAACAGTTAATATTTTTTTTAATTTATGGGATTTTTTGATAAATTTATTTGAAAAATGTGCAATATCTCGAGAACGATTCACAGTAGCTAGCGTTCTAAAGCTTATGTCAATTGTTTTACAAAGAATAATTACATAAGAAATGTCTATTTGCGTAACTTTATTAAATGTTTTGTTTTTTGATGACTTTTTCAAAATTTCACTCAAAAATTTAGGGGGGTTCTAAAAATTCGATTGTGTTTAAAAACAATAGGCTTCTAGTATTCACGGATTGATCGTAATTTTTGTACCAAATTTCATTCAAATCGATCCATTCGTTCGTGAGATATCGTCTCCAAAGTCTCACTGGCACACACACACAGACAGACATCACCTCAAAAATATTCGATTCGTGATCAGGAATGCTTGAAACGTGTTCTCTCGTCGAAAACTCGAATTCGAATTTTCGACTCCGTCACAGGTAGCCCAGTGGTTGGCGCGTGGGAATTGCACTCGATATGCGCGGGTTCGATTCCCTCAGCTGCCAAAACTGTCCGTCGGGTTCACGCGGAGTATGATCACGTTAAACATGTAAGTCCCTCCGAGAGGTTGATGGCAGGTGAAGGAGGTCCCTGTGGATGCCTCTCTCATTGGGTTCCGGTCTAAATTGGGTGGCTCTTCCCGGCCGCCCAAACAGTTACCTTACACCTTTCTTATAGATCGGACGGTCTGGGTCTCAACAACAACAATACTTTCCTTATACATTATACTATGTATATAAGGTAAGCAATAATTGTTAAACGAATTATATACCAGAATATTAATTTTAATTTTCTGGTATATATATATATATACCAGATAATTAATTTCAATTAAAATTAATTTTTTATTTTTTGAGGAGGAGAAGTAAAAGAGCAAATTTTCGTTTTTTTCTTGTTGTTTGAAAAGAAATAAAAAAAAACCATCTTAAAATCATTTCAGGGGTATCCAGATCTAAACATGGGAATAATAACATGGAGGTTTATGGTTGATTAGAAAACGAAAAGTTGGTAAAAATGTAAGGCGATGAGATTATGAGAATTAAAATATATTTAAAAAAATAGAGATCATTTTTGACAAAGAAAAAATCCGAAATTTTTTGTTTGTTCAGTCATTGAAATTGAACAAAAGTATCTGAAACAATATATTAAAACTGTTTCTAAACACTGTCGTTTCAACAAATAAAACCCAGTGACTATAATCTGCCTAATCATTCCTTACGTGATGACATAAATTTTATGATATAAACGATTACAAACACGATGAATGGAAGTAAAGACTTTTGCTTCAGATATATACCAGCTGGATAGATTATAAATGATAGAAAAAAATTGCGATTGAATAAAATACTAGTTGTTATACTTGGAAGCTTTACATTTTTAGCTACCTAAGACAATGCATTATTCGTTAATTAACTTGAGAATGTTGAATCTCACATACAATCTGAAAATAGTTTGCGTTGAAAGATAATATTTTTTATCTGCAACTAAAATACTAAAACTTTTATTCGAAAAAGACGTAAATGATTAATTTTTTACAAAGAGAAATAGTTCATAGGATGAGCAATAGATGGCGCAATCCTTCTGTAAACTTGTCTATACATATCTCCATCTATTGAGCATCTTGCGAACTATTTCTCTTAGCATATCAAACTTTTACGTCTTCAAGTAAGATAAGTTTTAGCATTTTATTTGCAGGTCTGAAAATTGATATTTGTACAATTTGTGACGTAGACTGCTCGCAATAAGAACGTTATGTGTGGTAAACACGTAAATACTCAGTTTTTAAAGTTTTTCACAGAGATGGAAAAAATTAGTTTCTTAAACCGTTTCTAGTCTGCAAAGCATTCTATATCTATTCCACCTATTTGGTATAAACGTTTTTTTGTTTCTCGTCCAAAGTCTTTACATTTTTCGTAACGCTCATATTTCAGCTGGAGATACCCTAATCATAGACGCTATTTACATCAAAAATATGTTTTTTCAACTGTTTCTAAACATTTCCGTTTCAACAAATAAAACCTGGTGAAAATAATTCCCAGTGGATCTCCCTTACCACCACCATCTCGGAAGAACATACGGAGCCACAAATTTAACGCGTCCATACTCAGCATAACCACGAAAACACTTTAAACAGGCGCTGGGAATCGAACACGGATCTTCCGCGTTCTATTCCCATGATCTAACCACTGGACTGTCTCGCCTCTTTTCCACACGTTTTGTTGTTTTAGAAATACATGTAATTTGACCACAGAGACTTTGCCACTTTTAATTCTCTTACCGCCAACCTTTCTGAAGGACATAATGAGCCACATATTTAACACGCCCGTACTCCACGGAAACACGTTGGCAAGCGAATTAGGGTCATCCGAGTGCTATTTCCCTGATCTAATCCACTGGCCTGTCCCACCCCTTTTCCACACGTTTCGTCTGAAGGATATACGGAGCCGTTTATTTATCGTACAATTTGACCACAGAGCCTCTGTCATTTTAAATATGTGTGCTTTAGGTAGGGTCCATATATACGTTGGGAATAATGGACTAATTTTTGTGAAAGTGTCCTTTAGTTTTCTATGCTTCTACAGAGTCCTAGGGACTCTACGGAGCACAGATGCAGATATAGATTATATTTGTCCTAGAAAGAGAAACCGCACATATCTTGGGAATTGCACACAGTTTTCTATCACAAAAAAAATTACCGTATTACTCATAAAATATTTCCTAACTAAAATATCCTTCCCAAAATTTGAAAACCTTCTATAAGAAATCTGCTTATACAACTCCCCACCTATTTCAATGAACTTCTCAGTAGTCATACTTTTAACATGAGATATTTTCATTTTAATAGTTAATAAAAATAATTGTAACCTGATTGCATAGTTAGTTATATAGTTAATAAATTAATTGTATTCAATTAATTGTAACAGTCATTTAAATTACCACCGGTTTTATATATATATTTTTTCAAATATTTCTGTTTAACCATCCATCTGTTGTTGATTTTTCTTAAATAAAAGGAGGATGGGGAATCAATAGAATCCTACGATAGAATACTACTCTTATCTATTCTTACCGAAAATATTCGAAAGTCATTCATAATTGTACTTGCTTAATATTTTTGCGCACAAAGAGACTCATAACGTCTTTCGATGAAACAAAAGTTCTATTGGAGGAGGAAATACAACTATTTTGAAATTTATCTGAAATATTGGTGATGTTAGAGAAATGGGCACATTAAAAACGTCAGGGCTCCAAAATTTGCCTAATTTTTTTTTATGGTGAAAGATTGCCCTGCATGTTCTGATAATGTTTTATGAGCAATCATAAATCACGAGCAATTTATTCTAATTCTTTGCTAAAACTGTAGTTAAAATTATTGTGGATTAAACCTTCAGCAGCAAAAACGTAAGGGTATCAACTGATTTATTTCTTTTAATCTTGGAGGTAAAACGAACCTTCTACGGAACAAAATGGATAGACACCACCGAGTTGAAAATTGGTGTCCTTCTACAATATTTTAACTGGAGATTTTGAAAATAATTATGAAAAAATTATAGTGATTTGATTGCTAAATTGATTAAAAATTTAACAGTAAAAATGATTAAAGAATAAAAATAAAACAATTGATTACATTAAAAGGAAAACAAAAGGTAATTAAAAATTGAGACTTTTTAAATAGAAAATCTATGAAAACTAAGACGTGCAGTAATGTATATACCGTCTGATTGGACGATAGAGCATTTTTGGAAAATTTATATATATTGTTAAAGTAAATATGAATAGAGGGTAGGAGCATCACTTTTTAAAAATTAGTATGCACCATCTTTAAACCCCCCCCCTTAATAACATCTTACGCTCCTGGAGACAAAACAACCAAACTAGCAAATCAGGCATTTATAAACATACCAAATGCATTAATACTTATGTGTTTTCCAGTTAGGTATAAGTTTAAATTGTTTCTATTAATATGCACGTGAGAGAAAACACACAATTGTGGCTGAATGTTCGAATTTCCAGATTTTCCGTATTTTTTTTTCTTCTCATATTGCATTACATTGATACCAGATTTTTTGTAAATATGTTATTTTAACATTGCAAAAAGTTATTGATTTTGTCGAAATTGTGTTCAAACCCCAATCACTTGCCAGGGGACTACTTTGGCACACCCCTGATAAGTCTCCCCCACTGGGTTCCGGTCTAAATTGGGTGGCACTTCCCGACCGTCCAAACAGTTACCTTACACCTTTCTGGTAGGTCGGACGGTCTGGGTTTCAACAACAACAACAACACCCCTGATAAGTGACTTGGATTTGATTTGGGGTATCGGCTTGGGTGTATTTAAAAGGGATCAAGGGGCACCCCATGACCCCTTTAAATACGCCGATGCGATATCCCAAGTTTTTTTATATGATGGAGGTATCTCTGGCTAGAATCGAAGTGCTGCGAAATATCTAAACATTTTGGATATATCTTCAAGTGTAATAGGTAAAAATGTGAACAATTTTTATTTGTTTTGCAGAAATTAGGGTAACATTTATGGATATATAAAAATAATTTCAATATTTTAATATTTTGAACTTTTTCTTTTTCCGAAAAAAAACCAAAATGTTTTTGTCCGAGCGAGATTTTGCTTCACTTTGCTTATTTTCTGAACTATAAAATATATACACAAACAGTGAAAAAAATGCTCTGCAGGAAATGCAGTTTCAAGATCAATGATTTATCTTTACAAAATTCTTACAGTTTTTGAGTAATCGTCGATTTGAAGACGATTGAAATATTTCCATTTTTCAACTTTGTAATGCTCATATCTCTAAAATCAAAAGTGCTGAAACAAATTACTTAAATTAAGTAAGTAATTTGCATCTCTTATACAATTAAATTTCGTATCGAGTTCTTAATTTCAGAAATATGGAGCTTGCTATTTCCATATTTTAATATTTTGAATTATATATTAGTTGGATATTCAACCGTCAAGAAGTTATTATGTAAGTAACTTAAGGCTGTAACTTAAAGGCTGTAACTGTGTAACTTAAAGCTTGTATAAGATCCTGCAAAATCTATTACGTATGGTCATACCTGTATGACCTCGATATTCACTCGTGACTTAAGAGTGTTTCAATCATATATCTTAATTCAGTTACGACAGACCCGCATT